>JAODUP010000404.1:117500-145000 GCA_025642065.1 Paralvinella palmiformis | reverse complement strand
TTCATTTGTTCTGATTGATGACGCACAAATATGTTGTCGGTGTGTATTTTTCAGTTATCGGCATACAATGTTTCGGAGCAAGACTGGTTTTTCTTCACAGTTCTCTACGTTTATTTCTATCACTAAAAATATTACTCGTTTATTTATAGTTTATAGTAGTGTGCGTAAATGTTAGTATGCCCGTGCTTAAGCGTTCCTGTTCAGTCACGATCGGATGTACTACCAACACACACACATACACACACGCAAGCAAGCACGCACGCACGCACGCACACACACACATGAAGGAGAACAACCGACATGATGGTAATTGGTGTCAAAGTGATTTAAGATATTGAAGAATCTTGACATTATTTTTTTTTTTATTGATTTGACGAAGTCGTTTAGCACGATGCGGTGTGTGGAGACATCAATGCTTGATGTGGCTGGTTGTTGATAGTTTGTTAACGCCATCCTTCTCGGTTCTAAGACCACGGGAACTTCACAGGATCACATTTATACTAATAACTAGATTTCTGATGAAAAATTACAATAATGTTTTTGGCGTAATTTAACGTGTCGTGTAGTTGGACTCAACCGATCACCGACCGAGTTTCTGTTTCAACTTAATTCCCCTAAAATCTATCAGTTAATGACTTACAAATCTATATTAATTATGCACTGATGAGTGCACGATTTCTACCACCCCTTCCGCCGACATACTTGATTTATTTTGTAGATAGGAAGACAAAACCCAGTGTATTTTTTTAAGAAAGTCAAACGTATTAAATCGTACTGACTGTCAAACCGATTAGGGTTCAAATGCCACTTCACAGATAAGCTAACCCACAGCTAACCCACAGACAACTGAAGAACACTTAATTGTTGACATCCTTAATCTGGACTGGTGTCAAATCGACAAGAACGGCTTAAAAATGGCCTAAGTATATACAACTGGATTTTTCGAATATATTTTTTACTGTTCAGGATAATCTTATATATTTGTGAATGAATATATATATATATATATATATATATATATATATATATATCCCCCCTCTCTCTCTCTGGTAGACACACACACAAACACCAAACATATAAATATTGCTGGCAAAGTAAATACTTTAGATACAGGCACTTGATAAAGGTTTCTTATAACCGAAACTAGTCGAGCAGTGATTGTGTGTGTGTTTGTGTACGTGTGTGTGTGTGTGTGTTTGTGTACTGTGTGTGTGTGTGTGTGTGTACGTGTGTGTGTGTGTGTTGTGTGTGTGTGTGTGTGTGTGTGTGTGTGTGTAATCATGCAACACGTCTGAGCAAGCTTTTCTGTATCAACTAATGCTAAATGAGTAACTAATGAAGTCCAAACACCACATTCCAGTCGTCTGATGACTTTTCATAAAGCCGTGTCATGTCATGGATATTAACCGAGGACAATAAGGACACCCCCCCCTCCCTAGAAGCACACAGTAACAGACGGCAAACAAATCACCAGAAACCACCAATATTTCGGTAGTCCATTTCGCAGTAAGCAAACTATCGATTGATATACGCTTCTAGCGGACGACTCGATCAATTTTAGCCAATCAGATCATCGGATCGTAGCTAACACGAGAAACATTCGAAGCGACTTCAATGCTTATATAAGCGGCGGTCTTTAGGCAGCAGAGTATTCGGATTTCAGGTCAACCATCCAACGATAAAGTCCTTTTTATCCACCGCCTACAACAGCATCAGGACCCGAGAAAAGACCAGTCGAGATGTCTGACAGGAAGGCCGTGATCAAGAATGCCGACATGTCGGAGGACATGCAACAGGATGCCGTCGACTGCGCGACTCAGGCCTTGGAGAAATACAACATCGAGAAGGACATAGCTGCCTACATCAAGAAAGAGTTTGACAAGAAGTACAACCCGACCTGGCACTGTATCGTCGGCCGGAACTTCGGCAGCTACGTCACTCACGAGACGAAGCACTTTATATACTTCTATCTCGGGCAGGTCGCCGTGTTGCTGTTCAAATCCGGATAGAGGCTCGAGTCCGAAGCCAGGACACATCAGACCTTACTCTACGACATCGACTGAAGACCGAAGCCGGAGGTGACGTTAATTCTCTGGTCAGAAACATTGTATATTGGCTTGGGATGGACTCGTTTTTTTGCTTGTTTGTTTACGTGCCGCCGAATTCCTGCCATCTTGAAAACAAAACGAAAAATGCCAGGTCTCGAAGTTTGTCGCCTACCATCAGGAACTAGTTATGGCGTCATCAATAACTTGTTGTTGTTGTTGTTGTTTGAAATGTAATCACTAACAGCCATACCCCAATGGCGGCAACAATCTGTTTGCTGACAAACGGGCTTAGCGCGATTTAAAAACGAATAGTAATACACTAACTGCATTTTGTAGATATTCACATATCATCTCATGTCAAATTAATCCTCAGTTACGATATAAAACTTCATTTATTTTTGGAATACCAGTCTTTGTAGTTTATTCCCTTTTGCGATGGTTAAGTATGAATGGCGTGCGTGTCATTGGAGCATATATATAACACATTACTCATGGTACTTCGTTAGTCGACTGCGACGGCTTCTTTCAGACAAATGTGTGGGTTCGTTAGTGTTCTTTCATTCGTATATGCTTGTTTCTGAACAAAGGGAGCTGCAATTCCGTTGCCAAATCAGTCACGATTCGCTGACAGTTGTTTAATATCACTATAAGATATGACTAACAACGAAATTGTTAGATTTTGCAACTATGAGAGTGAAAATCCTACCGAAAAAATTAATTTGTGAAACCTCATTAAGGGACTAGTTTATCTGGTCGTAGATTTGGGTACAAAATCCTTATTGAAGCAGCTAAATGGAAGAGACATAAGTTGGCATGATTGGCCGATATATATATATATATATATATATATATATATATTGCACTCGAAACTATGGCATTATTACATACACATATTTTAAAGCACTGCTGAGGGATTGGTTTATGCCTTACCTCATCCTATTTTTACTTTGAAAGGTTGAATAATTCACAACACGCTCAAAGTATGGAGTAGCGATTTTATATATATATACATACAAGAGCATGACATAAACATCATATAAAATGCATGGAAATGGCAGTTTGGCTTGTGACATCTAGAGTGGCAGAATTAAGACGAGGTATGCTATGGTAGAAACGAGGATAGAAAAGTTTGTTTTGATTGTAACCATGTTTGAAGATGAAGAACTCAACGCCGACACGGACCTCGCCGTTATCTTCCACTTTGCATCTTCAGTTGGATCCTGTAGAAAGAAAACCCAAAATCAAAATCAAACCAACAACGAGCTACTTTAAACGAGATACTTAAACCACGCATTTACGCATTTACATCTCCACCGATCTAATTGTTCATAGTCGCTTGTCTTATTTCTCCTCACCTTAATATTACAAACAATGATAATTTCTATGCTAGATTCCTCGTCTAGCAACTCGATCTCGAGTCGGACTCTCTGCCATTCGTGGCTTCTCTCGAACTGGTACACGTCTCTGCATGTTCTGGATGCGAGACATTGTTCGTGTTGAGTCACAGAATAGCCAATTACTTTTCTCATCAATATCCTTGACCCGCTGGAACTGTGAGAGAGTGTAATGCCGAGCGTGTACTTGATATGTGGCTGTACGTCGATGATACTGTTTGGTTCAATAACGATCCCGTTTAATGTCAGGATGGGATTACCAGCGGGCATTTCCGTCATGTAGCCAATTTCGTCCATTACCGATACCTCTTTTTCGTGATCCGCGGAGGCTGTTTCTGGTGGTAATTAGAGTACGATATGTTAATGGGAAGTGAATCATAATGGAACGTGCGATGGTAAGTACAACAATGACACTAGCAACGACACAATGATGAAGATGATGCTGATGTTGATGATAAATCTCAGCCTAAGCAAGGGAACCTTTAGCAAAGGTCTTTCTATATTAAAGATCTTTGATAACCAAAACAAGGTTGATCAGTGAACAAGGTTTGGGTTGTTTAATAATAATAATAATAACAATTGTGATGAAACAGTACAGTCTCCGTAAATATATAATTCCAGTTTCTGCCAACATTGTACACTAGAATAAGTAATGCCTTAAGAATAAACTTGGCCCTATATTTGTTCCTTTCCCGTACAAATTCCTCTCCATACCATTTTCTAACTCTGATTACATCTCACCTGTCTCTTTAATGATGCACATCCCCAATCCTTGCCAGTCGATGTCACATATTTCGTCTGAGTGGCAGCTGTATGGAGATTCCTTGATGACAGCGATGGCTTTAGTGCATGTCTTACATGTCTTGCATTCGTACCGCTTCTTACAGTCGGCAGATAGCCAGGCCATACCTATCTGATAAATTAATTACGAAGATGTGTATAAATCTTAGTTTCTAATAACGCGATTAATGCGCAACAAACAACATAAAAGCTGAATTTACGAATTTGTGTTAACAAAATGACGCAATCAGATGTTTTGCAAAAAACAAAATTCAATGAATATTGAAGAGAGAGCTTACACCAAGTATCCAAAAACAGTTGAAGATGAAATATATTATATGGCATCGTCTATTAAATATATGGGATGATTTACACATATAACATTTAATACAATAAATAATTAACCAATATGTTCCTTTTTGAGATTAATATAAAATGTATAGTCTGTCTGTCTGTCTGTCTCTCTCTCTCTCTCTCTCTCTCTCTCTCTCTCTCTCCCCCTCTCTCTCTCTCTCTCTCACTCAAGTCTGCTCACTTGCTCTGTCTCCAAACCGAGTGAGCAGATTTATTGCTATGTACGTAGTATAAGTTTGTGACAACAACAACATCAAGCATCATCAGATGAGCTGTCTACCTGGAATTCTCTGTTTCTGTGGTCCATGCAGCCACACTGAGACGGAGGGACACAATGGGTGCCCTTCAGCAGCAAACCTTCTTCACAGTCACAACCCTCGTTGTCCGGTAGATGGCAGTGCTGCGGTGCGGTTGGGTCATGGCAGGTGGCAGAACATGCTGACCTTTTGAACCTATACGTCATATCCCGGGGACATGGCTGAACTATTAAACCACATAATAAATTAAGAGTAAAAGTATGCCTACAACGGCGCATGTGAGCGCGCGCGCGCACACACACACTGTAATCTGGTTAATTTGACATTGATTTAAATGATGAGTTCATGTATCTTATCTCTTTCTATCTGACTTGCATCCTAGCTTTTTCTAACTAACAATAACGTACCTTGTTTGCAGATGCCATACTTGTTATCAAAGGAAACACATCTTTGGCCATCTGAACAGTGGAATATTCGTGTCTGCACCACAGATACAGGTAATCTACAGTTGCTACACCTATCGCAGTTGTATTGAATGGTACAGTCATATGACAACCAGGTGTCGCCTACCTAGCGACGAGTCAAGAATAAACAAACCCATTGTTCAGTGTCGATAAGAAATTACAGTACGATACAATATCCCTCAATAATTCGTTGTCGAAATTCTAATCATTAACTTGATCATAAACACACCTGGAATGTGCGGCCATATTCGTCCTTACAGGGGCACCTGCTCGGTTCCATACACCTGTTATTCATGTAAACCATATTATCAGGACATGTACAGCCAACATGTGGAGGTTCTGGACATCTCTGCGGAGCATCCGGATCATGGCAAGTGGCAGGACAGGAAGTGACAATCTTGCTGTATATCATCGAAGGAGGACAACTTGGATCTGACAAGAATTACATTTATGCTTAACGATGAATATATAAATAAACAATAGATTTGGTTACAAACAAAATAATTTATAAATATAAACCTTAGTTCTCCACTCTATTGACAATCAGAGTTCGGACGCAGTCTATTATGCTAGTTAAATTTGCCGCACAACGAGCTAGCGAGTGACATACGGATATCTCATTTTAGTTTTTTGGTTCTCGTCTCATTCTGGAGATATGACCGAGAATTGAGTCCTTAGGAAAATGAGAATATCATGCCAAGTTACTTTATTAACGAATAAAACATTTCACGGGCCGACGCAACACTGAGATTTTATTTCACAGTCTGCGCTGCAGTTGATTTCTGGAACTGGAACAGCGAAGTGTATTGAAGTAGAAATCTTCAATTAAGGATGGCCACTGTCTTAGCTGAATTATGGTATGGGTATATGGCATTGTTTCGAATGCGAAATGGATTTATCTCGACACAACTCATGGTAAAGATATAAGAAGCACTGGCGTAAAAGTAGCTCATATGAGAAACAATGGAGTATGCATCTTACTTGTGAGGTAACTACGAAACATTTCCAGAAAGTCATTGAGTCAGTGTGTATAGTTCACGTACTGTAAAAATGAATGCTCTTTAAGTAACGTTTACTGATCTGCATTACTTACTGATCTATATTACTTACTGGTCTGCATTACTTACTGATCTGCATTACTTACTGATCTGCTATATTGAAGCCATAAATTAATCTGCTATTGGATACTTAACATCATTTGTACATTAAATCTGCAGGTTTGGGAATGATCATAATGTTAAATGTAGATCAAGCTCCCAATGGATACTTACATATCTATATAAATAAAAGCTAATGTATGTTTGTTTGTCTGTGTTCGCAAAATAACACATTCGCCAGGTGGAAACACTTTATGTTGGCTAACTGGTGTTCTCTTGTGTTATTTCAGCTCTTATAGCTCACAGTAAAGTTTATATTTAAATGACTGTAGCAGGCAGAGTACGCTCTTAAAGCATTATAAGTACTCCTGACTCAGGAATAGAAACACTGCATTGCATCTCGAGCGGTGGCATTGGACACAGCTCGTGTGGTTGGTGTGTTTTATATAACAACTTTAATTGCATATACAATTCATCTTGGTTGTATGTGGGAATATAATTATCTTTCCTAGGTCCAGTTATGTCCAGTTTTTACTATGTCATTCATGATTAGCTCTAATCTGCCTGTCATAAATAACATTTAAGAACTACAATAGTTAGAATAGCAGACGTTAGGTCTAGTTTGAAAATGTTAACATATAGTTTTAACAGTACAAAGCTATGACGCGTTATTACGTCTGCTTCAGGGCAGATGTCAGTTTAAAATTTAAAAAAAAACACTTTTAATAGCAATTAAGCTAACAGTTTTAACAGTAGTCGCTTCATGACACCTGTCCGTTGTAAAAACTGACCTTTGAAGACAGTGACAATTGGGTTATATAGTTTATATAGTATTGCTTTGAAGAAAGATACAGCAATTGAAAAATGGCTATAAATAGGGCTGCTTAGATAATTAACATATCGTGAGTTCGGGTTAATTAGCGGTTAATAACCCAGCACTTGGTGCCAAGGGTCACAGGTTCGATCCCAGCAAGAGGTCGAAACTTTTCTTGGCTCACAACATCGTGGGTGGCTGACCATGTTAAATGGCGCTGCCGTCTCCACTGAATCATTAAAAATAAAGGGGGACGTTAGAGACCCCTGAGGACGTAATACAGCCTGGGAGTGACATCCCTCAGGATATTTCGGTTCCATCTTTCCGTACTGGTCCCCTGTAAGTCGTGGAGGACGAGATTTGTCAACCACTCCAACATAGAGGCTGTGCTGAATAAGCAACAGCCTGGGGATTCTCCCCGAAAAACAAAACAAAGCAAGCAAGCAAGCATTAACCTAAACATTCTCACTACTGCCGTGATTTCACTTGGATGTTCTATTCCCAAACTCCACGGCTGTAGGTGATTTGATTTTTATTGCTTGGCGGCTTAGAGACTGGTGAGACATTACACATGTCTCAGCATGAAACGTTGCTACTCTGGATTCAGTCTCCCGAAGAAACGTCCAGAGCTTGAATTCACGGTTCGAGATTATCTGTGCCTTATTATACACATCTAACGTAAACACACATAAAATGTGTTTGTCTCTCTCTGTTTAAAAAAAAAACGCTGGCAAAAGAGTCTTAAACCGCGGTGAATATGACATTGGTTGGGACTATGATTGGTACCATGATGTTTGTTAATTATTTTTTTTTATATTAGTCTAAGCCCTTAATTATATGGTCAGAAGGGTCAAGTAACCATCCACAGGAAAAAAAACGCGCTTCAGGAGTGCCACCTTTAAGGTTGTATTAGACATAATGAAGATTAGCCGATCTGTAACAAAACTGATCAAATGAGGCAAAGCCAAATAGATCATATTTATTTTATTATCGTAATATTTTAGAAGATACATATCATGATCTTTGTCTGGATATAGACATCTTGCCTTCACTTTTCTTCCGCTGTCATCAACACAACCACAATGTATGGCATTTATACAAATATCATCCTCTAGAACTTGACCACGAGGACAGATACAGCCTGGTTTTTAAGCTTGTAAACAACATTTTCTAAAACGTTTCGAGATCTGAAGGTTGCCTGTTATATACTTCTATGTGAGTTTGAAATGCTAACGTTAACAACAAAAACAACAATAACAACAATAATAACAGCCATAGATTCACGGCCATAACTTATTACAAATGGATATATTTACAAAGTAGTCGCCATTACGTACCATCTATACATTGTCCTAGGCCTGTGTCGTCCACATCACAACTTTGTCCATCGTCACATTGGTAAGCACTTATCATTATCTTCGCCACAGGTAAAACACATTCGGTACAAGGCTTACACAGATAACGTCTGCTGCAATCTGCCGATAGCCAGGTGGATCCTATCTGTAAAAGATTTAGACATAAACAGCTATAGACTATACACAAAACAACCTGCTCTGAATGGCTGTTTGTAGAGAGAACATGGTAAGGGAACGGAGAGTTTTGTTATTTTGTTATTTTATAAGCATAATCCAGTTTAGTTGCTCTAAGGAGATAATATTTTGCTGAAAGCTACTAGCTTTACTAGCTCGTACGCCCCCCCCCCCGCCCTCCGATTAGTACAAATCGTCACCCTTATGAATTCTGCGGCGAGTACTTTTTACATTAAAAAAACCCCTCATCATACATATTTTATGGTGGAGTCAGTTCAGTGTGTAGATGAATTACTTCTGGCTAGTTGGTGGATTCGAACTAAGTTTCCCCGTCTTTTTAGCTCATCGCTTTATCACCGAGGTGGAACCTGTATATTTTCTTCAGGGAGATAATAACTGTGTCGTATTTTGGGAAATCTAAAAACCATTTGACTGAATTGAGCTTTTGTTATATTAACAAAATATCAACACAAACATAGATAATATCTACCTTCCGAGGGTAATCTCTTCGTTACATTTATGATTTTGTCCAAAAAAATGGCTACTTTAAGAATGGTCACCTTCTTATTTATAATGTCTGTATTTCTTTATAGATTAATAACAAACTATTAACAAGAGATTTTTCAATATTTCATCGACTATGTCCTACATCAAATAACAAACTTGTAGATGGCTGCCGTTTCTTCTTCTTTATTCTATTAGTCCGTCTGCAACTTTACTGTTCTTACATAACACAGACTATAAAAGACAGCTCTGATTATTCTAAATCCAAATTTGATTTTGATAACTTTGACATTTAGGTGTGGAGAGAGTAAAGTCCATCCTCCGTGGTCTAATGGTAGCGTGTTGGACCACAGATCACTACCACCCGTGTTCGAATCTCGGCGTGGGCATATCTGAAGGATGTTTCGTCTTTCACTTCGTCTCATTACCTTTGGAGGTCGCTCGGCCCATTTAGCCTACCATGTTCACAAAAGTGGCCGTAAAACATTAATCATCATCATCATCCGAAACATGTGACATAAACAATGTGAGTGAGATATGGGATAGGATTTGTCGTCAGCTCGATACACTTCCTCTTGTAACTCATAATTGTCTAATATATTTATTACGATTAAGATATTCGGAGCTCGCAGTAAACTGCAAATACGCTAGGAGAGATTGCGTTCAATTTCGTATTATTTTATGCAAGATGGTGATGAACTTAGTCTAATTGGTCCAAAAAACATATGGGACAACCTGCAAGTCTACAGTAGTTGGTCCTATGCGTAAATATGAGATGCCCACGTTGTATAACAAACCTCAAATTTCTGCCCGTCATATGAACACAAGCAGTCTCTTGGCTTCACACACTCGTCAGTAGGAAAATCTCGGAGAACGAGACCAGGTTTACATGTACACCTTTTAGTACGGGGTTTGGTACACATCTGGGGAGCATCTGGATCAGAGCAGGTCGCTGGACAAGCGGTAACGTCTATCGCGTACTCCATATCCCGGGGACATCGCACCACTAAAATAATTTGGAATAAAATCCTGTTAATTGAACAGAAAATGAGGTAAATAGGAATTTGAACATAATACTGTTGTCAGTTGTTTTTAATTTAATATGATCGAAACACCTGTATTAAGGTCATCTTTGTGACCTACAATTAGTTGATACAATTAGAATGATCACAACAGAAGATAATTTGTTTGAATGATATAGATAGTGACAATTTTATTATTGAGAAAGAGAATGAGGCCAATCAGCACAACAACAACAAAAGCTTGGGAATGTCATAGTAAATTACATTATAATTATAATTAATCAGATATAATTTAGCTTAATAATTCAAAGATGTCACACCAGCATCTTCATAGACTAGATTGATTTGTGTTCATTTTTCATATATGTGCCAAACACATTGTACTTAATAGTAATTAGCGACCCTAATTTCGATTACAAAAGTAGTGACAAAATAAACATTTAGTTCTTACTGAGGTGACAATATTGAGAATAACTCTCTTAAAATAAACAATATCGACTTTTAACTATAGTTTGATTGAATAATGAATCAACTATTTACCTGGTTCGCACACACCATGGATGTTGTCGTTGGCTAGAACACATGTTCTACCTACGGGACATTCGTAGGCCGAATCGGTAATTTTACCAACAGGTAGACTACAACGTATACAGGTATCACACGCGTAGGACATTGTACAATCACTGGAGAGCCAAGTGGAACCAATCTGAATATATATATATATATATATATATATATATATATATATAATCAATTGTGTGTTTGGTTGTGTGTTTGGACAACAGATTTTTAAACGGAGGTGAATATGACATTAAAATGCTTTTTTTGGTTGTTGTTATTCTAGACCCTTATATGGGCTGAAGGGCGCGGCCTTTAAACTGGTATTGATTATCTGAGGTCTAGGAATGAATTTACCTCAAACAAATTTCCCTCGTGATCCATACACTGACACAGGTCAGGTGTGACGCAGTCTGTGTTACTCAACACTAATCCATCCACGCAAACGCAGTCGTCTTTATTCGCTAGGCGGCAGTGTTGTGGAGCATCCGGGTCTTGACAGGTGGCCGGACAGCCGGTGCTGTTTTGACGGTAGATCATGTTCGTCGGACATGGTGTTACTAATGAAAAACGTGACAATGATGATACATACCCAAGGTGATATATACCTTTATTGTACAATATTATATAATGGTTATAGATCAGTTAAGGGGATGTTGTATGAGCTGTTTGATACGAAATGTTTTATGTTGCTATGTTTCATGCAATATCCGATATCCGATGCTTTGAAAACGTGATACGTTTCTACACTGGTGCTATTGTTCACCTTCATAAGGCACTAATCCACGGTTGAGTAGTGCGTGTATTTGTTCATATCTAACACACACACACACACACACACTCATCAAATGGTATGTTTTTACGTGCTTCCGCTTTTTGTACGCAGCTTTCATGTAGCCGCTTTCCTGTGGGCGTGACATATTTGTTGCGTACGAAAAGCGAATTAGCTGGTTCCCACAGGCTGATGAGTAGACCAGACACATGCTTAGGTATACGCACACATCTATCAATATGTGGAGGTATGGAACATTTGATTTTTAGATTAATGTATGTATAGTTGTATTTAGAGTTATGGAGGTAGGTCTCGAAGGATGTTTAGATATATTGATGCTCTGTGCCTGTTGCCTCTTTATATGTATCCTAAAAAAATGAATTAATACTCGATCGTTTAAGACGGAGTTTCAGTAGAATAGTTGATAGCGCGCTGCTGATTTCAAGGTGTAGTTTCGAAACTCAGAGTTACAAATGTCTGCAGGATACTTCATTCGATTGTCTTTCAATAGTCTAGAATCGCTTCCCCGCCATATATCAAAGGTGTGATCAGTACTAAGACTTATCAAAATACACACTCATTCACTCACTGGGTCAGAAATTTCGCATTATTCGGTGTACTCTATTAGGTTAATTCAAATTATTTGATTTGTGCAAATTAGAAATGTTCACATAATTAATAACGCAAGAATAATTATAACGTCAATAATTGAGATTTTACTAAAGTCAGTGATTAATCTCTCTTTTTAAAGATGCTTACCTCGTTCACATTTACCGACATCTTCATCTACTGAGGTACAAACAGCACACTGATGTTGTGTGTTCGTCAGGCGAGGTACTGGCATAGGACAGTCAACACAAGGCGTACACGAGTACTGAATTGTACAGTCAGAGGACAACCAGGAATCTCCGGACTATGATTTAGGTGGCAAATATTAAAAGTTAACTTTTCAAAAGGTTTCCAGCAGATGACGAAGTAACACGAAATCATACAACATTATTATTGGGTTTTTTCCACGCACATTTCGTATATTTAGACTGAATATTAGTAATTTAGCTTTTAATAAATATATTTGTATAACTATGTTTGTTTGTTTGTTTGTTTGTTTGTTTTGTTGTTCGGGGAGAATCCCCAGGCTGTCGCTTATTCGGCACAGCCTCTATGTTGGAGTGGTTGAGAAATCTCCTCCCCCACCACTTACAGGGGAGTAGTACGGAAAGATGGAGCCGAAATATCCCGAGGGTGATCACTGCTAGAGTGTTTTACGTCCTCAGGGGGTCTTTAACGTCCCCCTTTATTTTTTATAATTCAGTGGAGCCGGCAGCGCCATTTAACGTGGTCAGCCACCCACGATGTTGTGAGCCGAGAAATTAATCTCTGGAAAGGATTCGACCTCTTGCTGGGATCGAACCTGTGATCGAGGGCCGAGTGCTTAACCGCCAGGCCACCGGAGCTCACTCGGTATAACTATACTGATGGGTAAGATTTTAAGCACAAACAATATGTAGATTTGGTTAATTACAGTCAAGTCTTAGCATCTTGAGTACAAACAAATTACTCATACGAGAGTTATGGCCTTACATTAAAATGCCCTTTGCCGTAGGTACAAGTGCAATCCGTCGGTTTCACACACTTCGTGCCGTCCTTAAGCAAGCCTTCCGGACACATACAGCCCTCCATTCTAGTACAGCGTTCGGTGGCAGTAGGATCTCTGCACGTGTTATGGCAGGATCGCGCCCTTCGGCTGAATATCATCGTGTCTGGACAGGCTGGTCCTATCATGGTGTCAATCGGAAACGATGGGTCATTATTAGTAATAGGTTGTACATAATAGTCGATAAATAATATTCACGAAGCGGCTCATTCCCCTATTATTCGCTGTTAACGAGTGCGGTTTAGTAAACGAGTTGTTACTAACCTGGCTCACACATCCCATAGTTGTCTTGTTGAACACATATATGATCATCCTCACAAGATGCGTTCGAGCTTACGATCTGTCCAACTGGCAGGTTACACGTCTGACACAGCACACACCTGTACTCTATCGTACAATCAGCGGACCACCAGGTACTACCAATCTGTGTTGATGTATATATGTATACGGTAAAGTGCACTTATACGTTTAAAGGGACTTTGTTGTTCAGCTACAAAATATTGCCACAATCGAGCAGAAGATTGAACAAAATAACATAATACGGTTAGATAATAGGAAGTTGCCCTCTGTCATAGATGGGTTCACCCCCACACGTACTGACGTGAACATGAATAAGTTAAGCAACTGTTTCAGCTTTGTTGTTTAAAAATGTTATCGTAGACTATACTTGACCTTCTTAGAACAGATTGGACTGATATATATATATATATATATATATATATATATATATATATATATATATATATATATATATATATAACAGACATACCAAATATAAACTCTTAGTTAAATTATAAAACTTAATATTGGATATTATGTTTATCGTCCACATTACCTGGAAAGTACGATTCCTTTGATCCTGACAATCGCATTGTTCCGGATAAACGCATTTTCCGTGCTTTTCGAGCATCCCTTCAGGACAAACGCAGCCAGGCTTCGGTGATTGCGTACAGTTGTGTGGCCCGTCAGGATGTTGACATGTGGCCGGACAGGAAGAAGCGGTATCACTAAACGCTTTACCAACAGGACATGTCGGAACTGTAAAGAAATGGACTAGACAAGAGTAACATAACAAATACAATTACAGGCCTATATTTCATTTATGTAATTCTTATACGTTCAGTAGGGGAGCCTCCATGGTCTAATTTGTAGCGTATTGGACCACAGTTCATGTTATTGATTTGGTTATTGATTGATATCTCCCCCTCCTTAACCGGTTGGATTCGTTAGCGTAATAAAAATAAAGAGTAGAGTAGTACTTTATCGTCACTGAATCTTAAAGCAAAAGGTCAGACTGAAGTTTTATAAAAGGTTAAGATTTTCAAGAAAGTCTAAAGCAATTTGTAGAAAGTTCACATGGTGCAGCTCTAAATATAGTTAGTCAACATTATGACTAAAATGACGCGCGTGCGCGCGCCACCCCACACACATCCTCTCTCTCTCTCTCTCTCTCTCTCTCTCTCTCTCTCTCTCTCTATATATATATATATATATATATATATATATATAGATTACAGTAAACGTCGCGTTATTCCAAGTCGGATTTATCAAATACACCACTTATTTCGAAGTCACTACTAGGTCCCACCGGAGCCCCATTCATTCCCATAGTAACAAACATCGGTTATTTCGAATTGATTAAATCGGATTTTTGCCTAATCGAAGGAAAATACATGTACAATACGCCTGATAATTCGAATTCGATTGTTCGCAATACAAACGGACAGAAATATTCGTAGTGAACTCCCAGTACAAGAGCATCAGTTGGCTGATTACTAGTAAAAGTAGTCAATTGTGATTGATGGTTAATTACACTTATTTTATCTCTGTATTTGATGTAGGTATTATATATGTATATATCTTTGATCTGTGTATTTGATACATTTGATGTAGGTATATATCTTTGATCTCTGTATTTGATCAAGAGCAATTTACTCCATGTGATTATGTTTCCCGATTACACGCACATATTTGTCTGTGAAGGCTGTGTATACCAGTGCTGATTCCATTGATAACAAAAAACTTTTCCAGATATTTAATTTCTCGGCTCACAACATCGTGAGTGGCTCCGCTGAATTATTCAAAATAAAGGGGGACGTACGTTAAAAACGCGCTGAGGATGTAAAACACTGGCAGTGACCACCCTTACAAAATCACACAAATTGGATTATCGAACTACGAAATAATTACACATGTCCCTTCAAATTCGATAAAACGGGAGTTTACTGTATATATATATATATATATATATATATATATATATATATATATATATATGTATGCGCTACTTTAAGCTTGTCCCTGGGAAGGCTACTTGCCCCGTTCCATATAACTAAGGGTTTTGTCCATTAAATATTATAGTCCCAACCAATGTCATATCCACCGCCTTTAAGACTCTTTTGCAACACACAGACTCCAAAGAAACACATACACATTCTCTAGTATATATATATATATATATATATATATATATATATATATATATAATCTCATTTTATGCCAATTTTGGGTCCTGGATGGAAGTTGGAGTTATGGTGGTGTGGTCTTAGAATGGGGGTTGGGAGTGGTTAATGAATGGCTATAGAACGTAATTGTGTACAATGTACATGCAGAGTACACACTGTACACCATTGACTTAACAAAATTGGTGCGTCTATTTGAGATATCGTGACATGATTTTCACAGATTACAATGTATGGTATTGTGTAAACATTTGAGGTGGCTGAATGACCGGGGATGGATATTGGGGACATTATCATGGCTGGAAATCTGGTCCTTATCAAATGTTAGCGGTAGATGCGGTTGGCTGCTGTTAGTGGGTGGCGGATGGCGGGGTAGAGTATATATATATATATATATATATATATATATATATATATATATATATATATATATATATATATAGTATTATATAGCTTTCCAAAACTCCTCCAAAGTAAATTAAAATAAAAGTGAGCTTCGGTGGCCTAGCAGTTAAGCACCCGGCACTTGGTGCCAACGGTCGCAGGTTCGAACCCCGTAAGAGGTCGAAACTTTTCCAGGGATTAATTTCTCGGCTCACTACATCGTGGGTGGCTGACCACGTTAAATGGCGCTGCCGTCTCCACTGAATTATTAAAAATAAAGGGGAACGTTAAAGACCCCCTGAGGATGTAAAACACTCTGGGAGTGACCACCCTCAGGGTATTTCGGCTCCATCTTTCCGTACTGCTCCCCTGTGAGTGGTGGGGGAGGAGGTTCCTCAACCATTCCAACATAGAGGCTGTGCTGATTAAGTGACAGCCTGGGGATTCTCTCCCCGAACAACAAAACCGATCCAAAGTAAATAAATTATACAAGTATTTAGCCATGTGTATCAGTATATATCCCAATCTGCCAGAAGTCTTGTGTGTGAACCCTATTTGTACAATGTTTTGAAAAATGTAAAACATTCACTTCGTTTTTGTTTGTTTGTCTCTTCTCGTAGGAAACCTAATACTGACAAATATGTTTGATTAGCACCTGATACAGTTTGATGTGTGTGTGTGTGTGTGTGCGTGTATGTGCGTGTGTACGTGCGTGGATGTGTGTTCCCATACATGAACCCATGTATTAAGGAATACACATAACTGACCTTTGTCACACATTCCTTTGTCATCTCCAGTCGGGATGCAGATCTCATCAGAGCGACAGCTGTAAGGATTCTCTACTATTTCTCCCACCATTAATGTGCAGTTGTCACATGGGACACAGCTGTAATGGGATGTACAGTCGGCTGATAACCAGCTGTCACCCACCTGTAAGAAAACCAAGCATCTGTATATTAAAGAACCGTTACATTCATTAACAAAAGTTTGTTTTAAACACACACACACACACACACACACACACACACACACACACACACACACACACACACACACACACACACACACACACACACATATACACACACACACACATACACACACACACACACACACCGGCAAGCACATACACACACACACACCGACACACGCACAGTTGTAACGCAGCTTATTTAATATTATCTTAACATCAGTACAGGGTGTATATACATGCACATATTTGCTGCGACACTAAACGCACAATCGCCATATAACTTGAGATGAGCCAGTTTCACGTACAAGGTTTTCGATATGTCTTCCTAATGGACAAGATGCCACACTTTATATTCAGCTTTACTGGTCTTCATAGAGTTGATAAGTTAGCAAAATCCAGAAAAATAAAGACAGTACGATAATAATTTTACCTATTGGTTGAAGTATCAAGAAATTGGTGAATGTTATTGATCTCTGCCATAAAATCGGAAGCTACAATAGTTTATATGTGATGGAACAAAGGAATGGAACCCCGTAACTAGTGCCTTTTCTGTCAAGAATGCCTTTAGATAATGGATTTCTTAATATTGTGTTAGGATTCTCGGCCTATTGATGTTCATTTGTATTAATACAAACAATCACTCGATGTTTTATTTACATCTAAATAAATAAAAACGAATGCTTGTTTATTTGATAGTTTGTCGATGAGTCAAAGGTCTCTCAAACGGCGATGAATTTCACATCGGTTGGGACTATGATTGGGACTATGATTGGGACTATGATTGGGACTATGATTGGGACTATGATTGGGACTATGATTGGGACTATGATTGGGACTATGATTGGGACTATGATTGGGGCTATGATTGGGACTATGATTGGGACTATGATTGGGATTATGATTGGGACTATGATTGGGACTATGATTGGGACTATGATTGGGGCTATGATTGGGACTATGATTGGGACTATGATTGGGACTATGATTGGGACTATGATTGGGGCTATGATTGGGACTATGATTGGGGCTATGATTGGGCTATGATTGGGACTATGATTGGGACTATGATTGGGACTATGATTGGGACTATGATTGGGACTATGATTGGGACTATGATTGGGACTATGATAGTTACTCATTAAAATTCTTTTTTTTCTTCAATTCTAAACCCTTAGTTATATATGGTGAGACGGCCTAACTAGCCCTCCACAGTAGTAGAATAATAGGTCACAGGAAAAGGTTTCCCAAATTAGGCAAAATGTTATATATTAAATCAATTTCATAAGAGATATATTAATTTTTTCCCTGGAAATAAAGTTACAGTGGTTTTAAAACTTGCTTTGTGTACAGACAAATGCCAATTTATTTTAAATGAAGTTATGCGATAGGAGGAGGGAAATATTCGCATTCAGGCCCAGTGTGTTGACTTATCAATTAAACTTATACTAACACAAACAAACACACACCAATCCAACTCTTGTTGTGGACCAGGACCAGGTGTCTCACAATTAATACTGTCTGTGACCTTTTTCGCGATTGGTCCAAAGTTGTAGGGCTTGATATCGCTGAGAATGTCAATACTTTGGCCGGAATCTAACATTTTGTCTGTCAACTGGTCCTAACGCTTGTAAACAAGCTGTGGCACAAGGTGATGTTTGGCAAAGATGACGTCACACAACAACCCCTAGCGAGTGTAGTACACGCTAGCCATGGCTCGTGAAAGTTCGGAAATTAAGGATTTAGGGATCATTTTAATGGAAATATGATAGCTGGTGGTTAGAATTGTTTGCATCTGATAAGGAATACAATAATTGTTTGTTACGTTATATTTACATCGAAATGTGAAATTTCTTTTCCCGTCACCTTTTAAGTCCGCGCTTAAGGAGCGTTGCTTTAAAGTTTGTATTAGATATAATGAAGATTAACCGATTTACAACGAAATTGATCAAATGAGGCAAAGCCAAATAGATCATATTTATTTTATAATCGTAACATTTCAGAAGATAAATATCATGATCTCTGTCTGGATATAGATATCTTGCCTTTACTTTTCTTCCACTGTCATCAACACAACCACAATGTATGGCATTTATACAAATATCATCCTCTAGAACTTGACCACGAGGACAGATACAGCCTGGTTTTTTCTCGCATCTCTCTGGAGCATCGGGATCAGTGCATGATGGCTGGCAAGAAGTAGCATTGAAACTAAAGACCATAGTATCAGGACAGGCTGAAATGTCAATCAAATAAATAACTAAATGCTATTAAGCCTCATATCGTGAACCTTAAGCGATCTCGTTTCTTATCTGCTATACCGTAGTAGAAAATGAGTAGAAAAAGGCAAAAAACAAACAAAACAACAACAAGTAAATAAACAATCAGACATACAAAATAAAGTAGATGAACAAAAAATGATGCGAGAAGAATATTTATATTATGAAAAGGTGACAAAAACAGACAGAGAACAATAGGAGAGAGAGAACAACATTAATTTATAACAAAGAACCTTTAATTTATATTTATTCATTTTTAGGATAAATATATCTATTGAAATATAAACCTACGTGGTTTACAATGGCCAATGTTATCAGTATCCGCAACACATTGGAATCCAGAAGGACAGCTATAGGGATTCTCCTCCGGTACAGCCACGGGCCACATACACTCCTGACAATCCACACAGTTATATATTATCGTACACGAAGGTGACAGCCAAGTTGTTCCAATCTGGAAATTGTCATTGGTTGAAAATAGGAGTTAGAATAGATAAAGTAATAATAATAAATAATAAATCTTTATTTCAGACTCTCAGTCCATAATAATACAATACAAGTAACTAATTATCACAATAAAACAAAGAGATTATGTACAATATCAGACAGGTCAATTTACATAACATCACATTAAAAAATAAACAAGTTATCAGTGGGACATAAACATAATTAAAACAGAGGATATACTGATAATATAATATCATTTGCTAGTGTGTAAAGTATTAAACTAGTAGCCCGAGATAAGAGAAGACAACGGAACAGAAGATAAGACAACACTCATAATAATAATATTTGAACTGGACTGAAGCCTATAAATAACATTTATTATATGTTTCCTTTATAATTCACCAAAGGTAGGTATGCCATAATGAACAAACGTTTCACTTGCGATACAATGTTTATCCAGTTTCATTAGTTGCCTAATGCTATTATTATAGCCTACACATAGTTTTTTCATAAGGGTTTCAGAAGAATCAGACCAGAATTGTGTACAGTATAGGTTAGTACAGTATGATTTAAATAAGAACACCTTGACATCATCAGAACAAAAGCTAAATTTTCTAATCAACATATTTACATTGGCATAGAATTTACAAAGTTGTCTTTTCATATCAGATTTACATGAGTAGGTTTCTATTTTTACACCTAAATATCTACAATTATTAAAATTGTCTAACTGATTATTACACAAGTACAATGGCGGAGATTTAAGATCTTTAAGTTTCTTTGGTTTTAATAACATGGTCAAACTTGTCTTACTATTATATATAATATCATGATTGGACCCATTTTTTTCAGAAATGTTAAGTAATTTTTACATTCCACAGGGCGACATACTCAATATACACAAATCATCAACATATGTAATATGGTTAATAAGTCTCCCACCTAAACGACAACCAATGTTACTTTTTGATAAAGTCATTCAAACCATCAATGTATATATTAAAGAGAAGTGGTGACAGTAAACCACCTTGCTTGACACCATTAGTAACAGTAAAAGTAGTGGAGGTCGCATTTCCTCATTTCACTGACATATGTTGATGTTGGTACCAAAAACAATAATACGGAATAAATATATGGGATACCATTGGCCAACAGTTTACTAAATAAAGTGAATTAGTTGCTAATCATACGAAATTTTTATTCTTACCTCGAACTCTTTGCCTGATGTAGTTATGCATTTGCATTGACCAGGGGACAGGCAATGATCTCCTTCCAGTAAAGTCCCATAAGGACAAGAACAGTTGGCTGTCGGCGGTCTGGAACATCTAATTGGTGCGTTTGGATCACGACAGGTGGCAGCACAGGCTGGTGCCGATACGTTATATACCATTCCCGGTGGACACGTTGGAGCTAATCAACGATGAAAGCAGTGAGAGTCGTACATAACGGTGATCGATATTTGATATACAGAGTCAAACTATCAAAAGAATGGATGACAAAAGAAAACAACAATAGAGATTTAAAGCGAACACACCCGACTAATGCTGAATGTTTCAGATTATCTTATGTGTTTGATGACGTAGCACGGATACTCAGGCGCTAGCTCGTTTAAAGCTCTATAGACCGTCAGCAATACGAACCATCTAAATACCATACTTAATTACACTAATTGCTAATGAAGATATTTAAGACTTATAACACGGGATTAGATTTGGTTTTGTAGGCGATTAATCTTGAAACAGAATTATCAATAATAAATAACTGACGTCCAAATAATAACCAAATTTTAACTGATACAATTACGGAACTATTTCTCGATTGATGACGGTTGATATGATGAAGCGTCAAGGTGACTTTGTTTGTTTACCTGGCCTACAATTGCCGGTATGAGACGTATCCGGTACACAGATGTTGTTGATAGGACATTTATGTGACGATTGTTTTAATACGCCGACTGGAAGCCGGCAAGTTGCACACTTCTCGCAAGAATACTGAATCTGGCAGTCCGCCGACAGCCAATTTATCTCCGATCTGAACAAAATGGGGAGCATGTACGTTATTGGAAGACGAAAACATATCTATTGATATATCTTCAAGTAAAGATTATTACTTAGAATAAAAATTATTATTTCTGTCACGTCGTAGCGAATACAATTTATTCCAAGAGGCTTCACAACAAAAACCCAAATAATTGTTTCACATACACGCGCGCACGCACGCACGCACGCACACACACATACACGAATACGACACATAGAGCCTGGTTTAAAAAAAGTATACTTTAAAAAGTTTATAATGATCTAATAATATAATTGATGCCCAAGACTAGAAGTCGATAATAAAGAGTTTCTTCTCATACATTGATTAACGGCTGGAAGACATCATTAACATGGAACATTAAGAGTTAAATGTGATATAACAACGATAAACAAAATGGACGAATAGATAGCTCATCCGGTATCAGAGTTAAAATCCACACCTAGCTCTACTTAGAGGATGATTCATCTTTCACCTATAATCCCGGCCATTAGTTTAGGAGATCGTATATTTCATTTATCATATAATGAGTACTAAAGTGGCCGTAGGACATTTCGAAACATTGACCTATACCTACCATTACCTCATTGCCTCCCTCATCCAGACAGCCACAATCGTCGGGAGCGACACACGCGTCGCCTTTCCGAACAAAGTTATCTGCACATACACATCCTCTTCGGGAACTTTGACTACAACGACTCGGAGCATCTGGATCTGCGCAAGTTGCGGGACAGGCGGAACCAGAGAAGCTGTATACTTCTCGATCCGGGCATTCTGGTTCTGTATCCATGAGCAATAATAAAATTAAGCAGTGAGTTGGATTCGTCATTTTCATGGATGAGGGAATATTTCGCAATCGAAATATAATATAATAATAATAATAATATGTGATATTTACATAGCGCCCTATTTAGCTAGAAGCTGCTCTAAGGTGTTTTAAAATATTATTTACAATATTATTATCCCTGACTCACCTGTTTCCACCCAGCACATATCTCAACTCCCAGGGGAGCATACAACACATGCTGCCATTAAAGGCGCAAAGCGTTACACAAACAAATAGCCAGCGCGTCCTGATATGACTGAGTAACCAAGTTACCAAACTCGTCTTACCTGGTTCACACAGGCCTGTGCCATTCTTTTGAGGAACACAAATTTCGGTCTCTAGACAGCTGTATTTTTCTTCAATCAGTTCACCGACTGGCAAATAACAGCTGGAACATGGCCGACACGTCCATCGTAAAGAACAGCCCGCATTCAGCCAGCTTTCTTCGATCTATATTGACATATAATAATAATGGATTACAAAGTTGTAATGTTGCCGAGTTTCATACAAGTATTTTATGATCCTATTATACAAAAAATGAATACATAGCATTATCAATATCATGCCAAATAAACGTATCCCATCAAGTATCGATATTAATGTTAATCGTTTGACCGGTAATTTGTGACTGTAATGAAAGATTGGCCGTAATACAAGATTATAACAAATTACTGCCATCACAAGGTATTTGTCTAGATCTTGCCCTGTATACCGTTTATTAAAACAGCCTTTAGGGAACACGTTCTCTTAAGTCACGTGCCCAGGTGGCGAGATTTATCTCGATCATAACTTGATGGAATCACAGACGGTTGCGAACCTGGAGAATTTTCCCAGTCGACGTTTCGCACCCACATTTCATCGGCTCCACGCATTTGCCTTCGCTCAGGACCAATCCTTCTGGACACGTGCATCCTGGAGAAGAGGAACAGTTCACCGGAGCATCCGGATCAGTGCATGTCGCCGGGCAGTCAGAAGCAAACGGATGGTACACCATGCCATTTGTACATTCTGGAACTAGACATACAAACGAAAAGAGAGTTATTCAACTATTACTAACCATATTTTAATTGAAATATGCTCTACCAATTTTAAATAATAATGTAGTGAACAAACTATATAATACAGTTGTATCTGATTTGCATATTTATGCGAATCCATTAAAATACTCAGCTAACTATAAACAGTTTACATTTGAGAAAAGTTTATATAACAATGATAATGAAATAAAAGAAAGACTATTTTGTTTAATAATTTGGACCTGGCTGACATATTCCGGTATTGTTGTCTATAGGGATGCATATCTCATCATTGTTACACACGTGATCCTGCCGATTTACATACGGTGTAACGGTTAAACAATTGCCATTACAAGGAGAACACCGAAGACGTTCTGAGCAATCCTTGGACAGCCATGTCGTTCCTGTCTGGAAAGAAAATACTAAATTACTGCAGATAACATATTATTATTATCTTATTATTCTATTCGATGTTATATGTATATTCGTGTAGAGAACCTTTACGGTTATTTAAAAAACCTAATACTATTTATAATTTTTTTATTAGTATTATTATGGTGTCATCCTCCAACTTGAATATCCCCCTCCAACAACAAAATTAATGCTAAAGTAAAAGTTTTAATTGCTGGTCATTATATTTTATGATAAAGTTATAAACATTGTGATAGAAGTCTAAGTTTGTGTGACATTTTCAACTAAAGACTTTTAGATGATGCACGACCTTCAGATGCCCTTGGATTAAAGTAACCACTACTAGGTCGGTCCTGAGTACTGCTACTTCAATATTGAACTAGAGAGAGTGTAAGATTAGAAATCCGGAGGTCTGTGGTTCGAATCCAGAAACTGTTTCCTGATATATCCCGGAAATATGAGTTAAACGAATAATTTAATTCTTAACCGAATTGGGGGGGGGGTTAGTTAGGATCTTAGTTCTATCAAAACCTATCGATTCTTTAGAACAACGGAGCAAGTTTCTGATAATAACTTTAAATGTGTTCAGATGCTACGAATCGAAGTCGGTAGGCAAGATTTATTTCTGAAAAGGTGGCACAGAAAAAGCATATATGTTTGTCAAATTATTGTAGGCACCTAACATTTATAATTATTTTAAATTTAATTAACCAAATATTATAATTATCAAGAAGTTATATTGTAATATAGCTCATAATTGAACAAACCTTAACAGTTCGGCCATCATTTAGAAAACACCCACATTGATCAGGTTCCACACACACATCACGACTTAATAACAGCCCACCTTCACAGGCACAGCCTGAGCTCAGAATATCATCGCAGATGGGATTATCTAGTGGATGTTTGCAGCTGGGAAGACAGCTGCTAATATTGTATTGGTATTCCATGCCAGGTGGACAGTCCGGTTCTGAAGCAAAACAGAAGTTAGTATCAATAATTTGATGCCGAAATTTTTGCAATTGTATCAAACGTGAACATAAACATACTGTTTGACGAGAATAAATTCACAAAACAGAACCTTCATAGAGCGTGATTGTGTACATATCTAGGTATCATATTAACCAAACCACATTATATTGTATCAATCTGGACTGAATCATCGATCTATCTTAAACAAATTATAGATGTTTGTCATTTTAAAAATTGTTGTAAATTGGATAAAAAATGCACAATCTAAAAATAACAATTTATCTTTTTGAAGAATTGACATATTTGGTGAATAAAGTGTTGAAATGATAAAAGAACGCCTGCTTTCGGTTGGATGTATTTATTTAAATTCCATGCAAATTTGTGTTATAGGAGAAATTTTGTTTTATTATAGATATATTTCTTGCCCATTGCGTCACCTTAAAATGATTAAATCATAAATCATGTTACAATGTTACAATGTTTATCATGAGAGCGCTAGGTGGAAAGTAGACTAAAAGTAGGTGCTCATTGAAAGTATAAAGAGTTGGTGTCTTCGAGAAATGTCGCCTTGTGTTCGGGGAGGTTTCAGTAATATGGAAATATTTTTAGAAATATGTAAATCACAAGCTTCTGTGTATGTTCGTGCAATAAGGTGTTAGAAACCATGAAAAATTTGATATTTTTATCAAAAAGATAACAATCCTGTAAGTTGTTTTAATAATAAATTAATTGATGATGTATTATTAAAATGTCTGGTAAATGGAGGATTATAAAAGGGTTTAACGAAGATGCCATTAGTATATTAACCTTGTTGACATTGTCCTTCGTCATCTGATAACATCACGCACACCTCATCTTTGTCACATCTGTGTTCGTTTTGTTTTAATACAGCCACAGGAAGTAGACAACTATCACAGGTATCACAAGAGAAGTGTGTTAGACAGTCTTTAGACAACCACCTGGTCCCTATCTGTTAAAGGTAATAGATAACTTTTAATACAGCCACAGGAAGTAGACAACTATCACAGGTATCACAAGAGAAGTGTGTTAGACAGTCTTTAGACAACCACCTGGTCCCTATCTGTTAAAGGTAATAGATAACTTTTAATACAGCCACAGGAAGTAGACAACTATCACAGGTATCACAAGAGAAGTGTGTTAGACAGTCTTTAGACAACCACCTGGTCCCTATCTATTAAAGGTAATAGATAACCCGAAATCACGTTTTAGGAACTCAACGTATTCAAATGCTGGTTCTTATTCACTGCCTCGACTGTCCCAAAATATGCCAACATTTCTGCACGCTATATAATATTAATAATAATAATAATAATAATTCGCTGTGGATAGCACCTGCATATTAGTAAAGTGGAGAAATACACGAATCGAGAGTTTCTAGGTTCGAATCCGGTAACTGACTATGGGCTAAAGATTGTAGGTAATCATGAGGCTATTAGCTAAAAGAGATATAAACCTGAGGCAAGTGCTGATGGTGACTGATTGTTAACGATACATAAGATAAATAACGTCAGATCTCGCCAAGATATAAGGTGTCTGGAACACGGGGAGTATTTTTAAATAATAATAATATTATTATTATTATTATTATTACTACTACTGCTGCTGCTACTACTACTACTACTACTACTACTACTGCTGCTACTACTACTACTACTAATAATAATAATAATACAAACCGCATTTATGGAAATTAATTAATTAATTAATTCATTCATTAATTCATTCATTCATTCAAGATATTGTTGTTTGTTGTATATATTAAATGATAACGATTACCTACCCCAGCAGGTAATCCTTGTGGTCCGATACAGCAACATTCTTCAGGATCTATACAACTGTTATTATGCCGGACTTTACCTTCTGGACAAATACATCCATACGAAGATGGAATGTTACAAACTTCTGGAGCGTCTGGATTCTCGCAGGTAGAAGGGCATCCTGTTCGATAATCGCTGAATATTTCACCTTCAGGACAAGTGTAATCTAAAAAGGAAACGTTTGACTTGTCAGATGGGCATTCTTACGCTAGTTAAAATTGGTAATTATACTTACTAAGCAGTAGGTACTTACCTGTGAATTTATTTTAAATTTATTCATCGACATTTGGAAGTCAACTAATGTGTAATTAGTGTTTCAAAAGATTGCAAGGAAAACCTAGAACGATATTGTTTCCAGGAAGTTGAATCAAAAACGTGACTATGGATTATATCAATAATTTAAAGGAATAGTTCATCAGTAGAAAACAAAAACACAATGGGTAATGTAGGTCAACCTAGTCTCAAATATGACAAAAATATCCACGCACTATCCTTGACATCATAGATATAATGAGATATTAGAAATTACTGAACGTTGCCATTATGGCTTTCTCGAATGTCACAATGTATGGTGGGAAGAAGAAAGTCACGTGTTCTGACATAATTTAGCA
>JAODUP010000404.1:57500-112500 GCA_025642065.1 Paralvinella palmiformis | reverse complement strand
AAACTTATGCGTAGATTGTGAATGTGTGTTGTGCATTTTGCAATCTGATTGCATCATCTATGTCAATTTCTGACTGTCTGCTCTCTCTCTCTCTTCTCTCTCTCTCTCTCACACACACACACACACACACACACACACACACACACACACACACACACACACACACACACACACACACACACACACACACACACACACACACGCACAAGTCACCATTGAACCACACGCACGTGTTGTTTGTTGCGAGCTGTGGTATCAAATGGTGTTTTTTGTTTCCGCTTTTTGTACGTAGCCTGCATGTAGGCGCTTTCCTGTGGGCGTGACATATTTGTCGCGTACGAAAAGCGAATTAGCTGGTTCCCACAGGCTGATGAGTAGACCAGACACATGCTTAGGTATACGCACACATCTATTAATATGTGGAGGTATGGAACATTTTATTTTAGATTAATGTATGTATAGTTGTATTTGTATTTAGATTTATGGAGGTAGGTCTCGAAGGATGTTTAGATATGTTGATGCTCTGTTGCCTCTTTATATGTACCCTAAAACGCACATTGCCGTGCCAGACATCTTATCTATTTCCATCCAGATTCCTTATTACACCAATGTAAGAAAGTTATGTCGTTATTACAATATACTTGAGTTTATTAGCTTTGTTATGTATAATGTAGAATCTATATTGTTGTCCTCTTATGTGGTCTGGCGAAACGACCTATTAATTCATACAATGCTGCTTGATGGATTTATACTCCTGGAGTCGTTTGTTACTCCGGCAGACATCGCCATGGGTATTAAGCTGCGGACAGAGTTTTTTCCCATATTATGAGTAATTAGATTACACTGATATAGGAAATTTGTTAAATGTATAGCTATTATAATCCCGACGTGTCATTCGCAGTATCGGAGATCTGCCTGAAATCCGCTGTTCTCGACCATGGGTCAAATAGATCAAGTGGATAGGCGCTTTAATTTAGATCCCACCACTACTTACTGCATATACTTAGGGACGCTAATTTAGGCGTGAATGAACGTTCACCTTGTGATGAACGGAAAGTATGAGGGTTAGCTGTTAGGTTCGAGTAAATCGTAGTATTTACTCAGGTGTGAGACGATATTTCGTTCTAGTCCAGTAATAATCCATTGTGCGGTATTGCTACTTTGTTTTTAGTTTAGTTTAATCGCTTTAGTGAGTCCATACTGTGTTAGTGTACATTCTCTTTGTTATAAAGAAACTGTAATGTTTGTTAACACGCTGAGGCTATATATAAGGCTTGAATTTTCACTTAGGTTAGAGAAGAACTTCGACGCCAGACCAGTCGGACGTGTATTGATACATGGTTCATATAGGTAGGATTTATTCAGTTATTCGAACCCAGAATAAAGCTGAGGTCAGCATCTGAGGTGTCGAACTGTTTTATATACAGGTTTCGTTTGGACCACAGAAAATTACTGTTGAATGTAAACTGTGGTGTCAAAATAGTTTATGATATGTATGTAGCAAGTCACCATTGAACCACACGCACGTGTTGTTTGTTGCGAGCTGTGGTATCAAATGGTATGTTTTTACGTGCTTCCGCTTTTTGTACGTAGTCTGCATGTAGCCGCTTTCCTGTGGGCGTGACATATTTGTCGCGTACGAAAAGCGAATTAGCTGGTTCCCACAGGCTGATGAGTAGACCAGACACATGCTTAGGTATACGCACACATCTATTAATATGTGGAGGTATGGAACATTTTATTTTAGATTAATGTATGTATAGTTGTATTTGTATTTAGATTTATGGAGGTAGGTCTCGAAGGATGTTTAGATATGTTGATACTCTGTGCCTGCTGCCTCTTTGTATGTACCCTAAAACACACACTAACACAAATAAAATCAGATTTCCCCCAATTACTTACTTATGTCACAGTTACGACCTTCCCAGCCAAATCGACATTTACAGATGTAGTCTCCATCTGTCTGTTGTATACACCAGCCACCATTCTGACATGGCATCGAGTAACAAGCTGTAATGATGATGGTCATATTAATAATACGATAATATGTTAATGATGTGATCGTCTATTGTACATCAACTATGACATATAATGAGAATAAATAGATACTTACAAGGACAACAGATCATCTCCGAATATTCGCCATAATTCTCTCCTTTGGCACAAGTCCATAAAAAACGAGCTTCTAGTTTTTTTACCTGATATACAATATAAAGGCAACGTAATGAATGTACACAATTAGATAATCTGAAGTGAATTTATTTTATATTTACATATCAATACAAATAAAATTCTATATTATATTGAATAAAGTAATAATTTTAGTGAAGAGCCAGTGGACTTCAGCATGTCATATTATCAGTGTACAACACAGAATTGGGTGACATCCCTACATGAATTTTTAAATATAGACCTGCAGACATTTCTCATGCTCATTAGAGTTATTTGATGGGCTTTTGCGTATAGCTATGTAATGGGAGTTTGTTATCTAGATGATTTACACCTAAGCGTATGACAATTTTTAGTATTTATTATTATAATTATTAATTTATATTTATAATTAATTCCATATTATATATTAAAATGTTATGCCAATTTATCAGTTTCACCAAAAAGTAGTTTCGAGATTGGAACCTTATTAGCAGTCGGCTACAAAAACACTGTTTTGTTAAGATAATTATTGTTATCTTGTGGATGTGAAATATTTCTTTATGATGTATTGTAAAGTGAATTTATTAAAACGAAATTCGTCACATTGTATATGTTATATAAGGATCATAAATCGTGATATACGAACAAAAGCTTGTAACTAGATATTATTTGCTATTCTAAATACTAATAGTCAGTATAATCTATCATATTTAATAAACACAACACAAGTAGAAACAATTATAGAACTATTTTATTATAGAAATAGAAACGAGAAGATATTTGGTGTCACCTTGTGTTCTTTATGTTAGGTAACGCCGCTCAAAACCACGTGGAGTGAGACATCAAACTGTCTACAGAACTATAACAATAGACTTACCTGTGGTTTGGGAAAGGAAGTCGTACGCATAACATGAGGGCTAATCCGATAAGGTGTGATTTTCCCAGTGTCACAGTACAGTATTATTGGGTAACCTGAGTTTGGTTAGTTGCACTGGTAACGAGCCTCTCTGTCGTCTTACGTTAGCCACGGTTAGCCGAAGTTAGCCACGCAAAGGCAGACACATGGCTAAGATCTGTGAATATTAGCACTACTCAGATAGAAACATATTGTTGTGCTATTTACCTCACCATCGATACTGTCCTGGAACTCCGGTTTACCTGGCTGCCTCATTCTGGATCTGCATTGTTTCAGCTTCCGCGGATCATCAATCGGTAGAGCAGTCTGGACAGCCAACATCTCCGTACAGTCGTCCGAACCAAAATCTAGGAACATCGAGTACGTGTTCTTCCACAACGAAGTAGTATATTTGCACTGGATGACCTCTGTGTGAATGGAATTCGGTTTTAGATATAATGATGACACACTGATAAATAATAGACTGATCCAGGCTAAATGCGTTGCATTGGTTACCAACTGCGGCCTCCGGTTAGAAACAGCTATGGCGTCCACTGTTAATAGGGATGGCAACCTTTCACTAACGATAAATACTGGAAATTTTTCAGCAAATTATTTCATATTACACGGAGACTGAGATTAGTATTTCAGCTGAACGATTGTGTCTTCCGAAAGGATTTAACACAATACTTATCAGGATATAACCCAATGACTGAGCTGACTGATTGTTCTAGAAGAATTACACAACTAAGCCTTTAATATTCATGTTGAATCGTAGGGGAATTTTTTAGCACGGGTTTCAATGGATTAAGTAAATGTATTTTAGCTTTTAGCTGAATGTAGATTAATTTTAATTAACATTTAAAAAATAGTTAATGTAGAGTTTTGAAATATAACTTTTATTTGTAGCTGGGACCCAATTATTTATATGTATATATTTTTTTAATTGTATTAGAGTATTAACACCCTTGACATTTACATGTAGTAAGCATTGTACGAAAGGCTGATTCAGAAAATAACTCTTTCATTACAATATATCATGCATAAATACCAATGTTACAGTAATAGGAATCACACATTGAATTATAATCTGAGATCATTGATTTTATCCATTCACATCGTCATGTCAGATGGCAAAGGATCTAAAATATAAGTTTGAACTAGACAGGTCGGACCATGACAGCCATGCAAATCGTACTGAACGTTACTTAGTTTAGTGGCATATATCTATTGGATGAAGTCTATGCCGTTCTTATTAAATGCAAAATTATGATCTGGAGATCATATGCCTTTAATGTACTATAAATAAAATCCAAATATAGCTGGTAAATAACCTAAATACAGCTTTCCAGTAAGACATTTATCGGTCACTACACGCGTAAATCACCACGCCACACAGTGATTCTTAGACTTCTAACCCAAGACCGTAGTGTCAAATTTAGCCGCATGGTGGCGCCAGGGGTAATTGAATCGATCTATTGACAGGACAATAATATGACAAAAAGTTTTCTATCTAATGTTCTATACATGAAATAAACATACCACAAGAAAAAATAAAATTTGAAAGAGCTACTTTGATGCTGGCGGTAGGCTTAATTGGCCGAACGGCCTCCAAAGATGATGAGGCGAAGTGAAAGATGAACCACCCTTCAGATATAGCCTGGTCTCAGTTTGAACCCCAATGTCAGAGGCCAGCGGGAAACCCCGCTATTAGTTAGACAATCCAGACATACTGAACACCGCATAAGAAACAACAATGGAATCTAGAAATTGAGTTGACTATGGAAACCCGTCATATTTCAACATGATGTTAATTAAAATAATAATATACTACTAAAATTCTGATTCACTGTCTGCTATATATTTATTTGGTGGGGGGGGGGGGAGGGCAGACTTATTACACTGTCAGATGAGCTTCTATGGCCAGTCGACTAAATGAGTTGTACTTAGTGATGATGATGATGATTCATGTTTTACGGCCGCTTTTGTGCACATGGTAGGCTAAATGGTCCGAGCGACCTCCAAAGGCAATGAGGCGAAGTCAAAGATGAAACACCCTTCAAATATGCCCATGCCGAGATTCTTAGTGCTAAGGCTGACAGGTTTGATACCGAAAACAGTGGAATCCTTTCTGGAGATTAATTTCTCGACTCACAATATCATGGGTGGCTGAATTAAAGCTCACGGCATGAAACCATTTGCGGGTTAAAATTCTCTTTAGACAGTAACACGTTCCGGCAGCGACCAACCTGAGGATATTTCGGCTCCAGCAGAATCAAACGGCACTGTATCGATCAATTGATTATTTATAAATTATGCCCTTCTCGTTTCTGAACCGTCAACTGGCTGCTGGTATGTCGCCTGTTTATTGGTTGATTTAGTGATTGATCGTTGCCCGTAACTGGCGGTTAAAATTAGCAAAATCCCTGGACAGTTAATTAAGGGTCCGAATTCTAAAGGTTAGTAACATATTGGAAAGGGGAAATCGAGTCAGCTCCTTGGAAAGGGGAAATCGAGTCAGCTCCCTTTATCAATCAGAATGAATACGTGTATGATCTTACCTGATTCACACCTTGTTCCGACGTAACCAGCTCGACATTTACACCTATCACCGAAGATGCTATGTTCTATACAAGTCCCGCCATTCATGCAATAGTTATCTTTACTTTTTGGACATTCTGGATATTCTGATAAACAAAGGGATATATATATATATATATATATATATATATATATATATATATACAGTCAGAATCCGTTAATCCGGACATCGTTTATCCGACAAATACACCATCCGACACATTATTGCCTGTGGCGGATTTAGCTCCATTATAAATGACTGTTTAATCCGACAAATGCTGCCAAATATTTCCGCTGGTTCAGTCATGCAAGACACACCAACATGTTGTTGGTAATGGTTCATTAACCTGCCCACCCGCGATAATTGCTATATCGTAACCAATTACAATCATCCTTGACCATACACTCCGACACACGATGCTTCCATTGCCTGTGGCTAGCTAATAGCCAATCTTAATAATTCACGGCTAATTAAAAACACAAAAGTGTGATCTGTCCAATGAGCAGATCATGAGTTAATCTGATGGACGAGTATTTCTTTATAGTGTCTGTAATTAAAAAACATCAAAATAATCACTGGCTTCAATGCCATTCCGTATCTTGCGCACGGTTATTGAATATTTGCTTCAATACGGAGGTATATCTTTATAATTTAAAAATGTGTGGCACAGACTACTGGTATGTCTCGGACTCTATATTCCGACATTCTCGTTTATCCGACATATTACCATGTGACAAACCTTGTCAGATTAACGGATTCTGACTATATATATATATATATATATATATAGTGTGTGTGTGTGTGTGTGTGTGTGTGTGTGTGTGTGGATGTGCGTGCGTGCGTGCGTGCGTGCATGTGCGTGTGTATATGTGTGTTATTCAGCTGGTGTAGGTCCTAATTTCAAAGAAAAGAAAATTTGTTATAAAAGATTGTGGTATACCTATACAATAACCAGCCTTAAAAGTAAACTGAACATTATTACTGTCCTTAAAGATATTGTTATTCATGTAAAAACATATCGGTATCAGCTTATTCTTACCTATAGAACAGTCAAGTCCCGTGAAGCCTTGTTTGCATATACACTTAAACGAAGAACCTTGGTTTATGCACATGCCACCATTCTTACAGGGTCGATCATCACATGGATCTGTCACGGTTAATATTTTAACAGTTTTGTTTGGATATACATAATAATGGACAAAATAAGATAACCCTATAAATATACCGCATACGGACACAAATGTTAACGCAGAGGTAGAGATGTTGCCCAAAACTGCGATGTAGGTTCGAATCCATTGCTTGCGCAGGGTTCCCTCGTGTGTCCATAAACCAACAGGTATTAGATGAAGCATGTTTTGATTCGTGATAAACTTGTATATTAAACTTGTGATAAATTAAATTATAAAAGGCTGGGGAAATGTTAAATGTTATACATACTGGAGTGTAATACAATGGCCACTCTGAGGCAATTGGAGGAACTATACATCAGTGGAAGTGGGCAATGATGCCAGTTTGTATCAGTAGGTATAATGTCGAACAAACAAAACTCTTTAATTCTTTAAAGAAGAGGCACTAATATATACATATATATATATATTTACTTACACTTCTCCAAAGGTATATGCTCCTTAGAATCACTGAATTTCCTGTATTGGCAGAAATCACCTTCGAAATTTCTTCCACAGACACATTTGTATCCAGTAAGAGTACTCAGATCCATAAAACACGTACCGCCGTTAATACAAGGATCAGAGAGACAAGGATTATCAATTGCATCTGAAATATTATATATATATATATATATTCAAAACCTCGTAAACGACAGTTCTAAAAGATATTTGCTGATTGTGATGACTATTTTAGGCAATGCTTGTAACAGAGTAAAATATAGATATTATTGACTCGTTAATTTGACAATATATCACATTACAAAGATATCGACGTATCAAACCTCTACCATTCTCAATCTAGTAGTGAGTCATCAAGACTGAAATTTACGATGTCTGAGTTTTGGTATAACGTATTGATAGGTTGGCATCTTAACAAATACTATGTAGTCAATTGATAAAACGAATGAAGCTTATTAATAATGTTTAGTACATGATTTGTTTTTCAGAGAGAATCCTCAGGCTGTCCACAGCCTCTATGTTGGAGTGGTTGATAAAATACCCCCCCCACCACTTACAGGGGAGCAGTACAGAAAGATGGAGCCGAAATACCCTGAGGGTGGTTACTGCCAGAGTGTTTTACGTCCTCAACGTCTTTAACGTCTGCCTTTATTTTTAGTAATTCAGTGGAGACGGCAGCGCCATTTAACGTGGTCAGCCACCCACGAAGTTGTGAGTCGAGAAATTAATCTCTGGAAAGGTTTCGACCTCTTGTTGGGATCGAACCCGTGACCCTTGGCACCAAGTGTCGGGTGCTTAGCCGCTAGGCCACCGGAACTCACTTAGTACGTGATGAATAGTATAACTATCTATAATCCGTAAGATGGACTCTCTTTATGGTGTGAACAGTCTCTGAGGTAGGACTCATATGGAAAGCAAACGAAAGGCAAATCCTTTACCATTTAAAACAAAGTTTATAGTGTTCTACTAATTATGACACTAATTTATAAAATACATAAATATCTATAAAAAAATCACAATAACTGAACGCAGGTTCTGTAGGAATTTTAATGAATGACATGTTCTTTGTTTATTTGAGAGGAACTTATCAGATGATGATTGATGTTTTACGGCCACGTTTGTGCACAAGGTAGGCTAAATGGGCCGAGCGACCTCCAAAGGTAATGAGACGAAGTAAAAGACGAAACAACCTTCAGATATGCCCACACCAAGATTCGAACACGGGTGGTAGTGATCTCTGGTCCAACACGCTACCGCTAGACCACGGAGGCGCCCCATAGAGGAACTTATCAGATTTTAATTACCATTGTGTTGATGACATTTCTATCAGTGCATATTTCAATGATGATAAGTTGTTTTGCATCGTAAACGTCGATTGATGATCCCCTCTTATCATCCGTTATCTCGCTCTTGACATAAAGTTGTCTTTTGGATTCAATTGATTCATCAACATTATCAATCCGTTATATTATCTGTTTATCCCATCTTGCCTCCTTTTGAAATGGTGCCTTGGACGTTGGGCTTTTGGAAGAGGAAGAGCGACTTGCTTTATTCAGATGCCATTTCAGTCGTTGGTGACAAGGTTCTTATATATGTAATACACATAACCCAATGGAAGCATCCCGTCATCAGCAACTGTTCAGAAAAATGTTGACAACGCAAGGGGAGTGCATTACTTAGTTAAATGTTGACACTGTCGCTATAGACTGCGCATGGTCTTATTATCATTCTAGATGGCTTTTGGTGCAATTCGGAATAAGACCACTTCTCTGATGATGACATTGAAGTATTTGCCGCTGTTTATATTTTTCCATTCAGTTTAATTCCCGTCAGATTATAGTGTGACTGTCAGCCATACGTTTGTCTACATCAACACTAATATCTTTAAGAGTTTTATTCAACTAGTTGTAACTAGTTTAGATGATGTCGCGCATCTATCATAAATTGTTGATTGATTGATTTGATGTTTGGGTAGAATCCACAGGCTGTCGCTTATTCGGCACAACCCCTATGTGGGAGTGGTTGAGAAGCCTCCTCCTCCACTACTAACAGGGGAGCAGTACGGAAAGATGGAGCCGAAATACCTCGAGGGTGGCCATTGCCAGAGCGTTTTACGTCGTTATCATCCCACTTTTATTTTTAATAATAATGTGGTCAGTCACCCACGATGTTGTGAGCCGAGAAATTAATCTCTGGAAAGGTTTCGACCTCTTGCTTGGATCGAACCTGTGACCCTTGGCACCAAGTGCTGGGTGCTTAACCGCTAGGCCACCGGAACTCACTTATAAATTGTTACCATTTCTAATGTTTGTTTTATCGTCTGTTAGAAAAGATATAATGTTAAATTGTACTATACATTACCAATCTGAAATGCATGTATCAATACTTCCGATCCCGAAGGACTTTTCTATGATATGTTGTACACAAATTTCAAATTAGTCTTTGTACATAAGATGATGAATACTCACGGTGCATAGGACTCGGAGTCTCCAGATTACAGAATGCCGTATCACAGCAGTATACACATTTCGGATTCGGTATCCAACTTTTACACAACATTTCATTGGTGAAGGCCAATGCTTCACACGTTGTCTTGTCGGCACAAGCATTGTCCTTCGTCCTCTCAGTGAATGGATATTTCTTTCGAAAATGAACTGTTGTTATACACACCTGAAAACAACAAAAACAACGGCCGCTGATTATAAAAGATACATTAAAAACAACAGATTATAGTCTAGTTCTCACAGCCCTAAAATATGTTCCCTTATGGCACAACTGTTCCATAATAACATCATTTCGCCTTTTAATATAGGTATGTCCCATGTAACGTTTGTTCTTATGCCATGCCATCTTAAATATGCAATAAATATATACAAATATTAAGTAATACATATGACCACTTGAATTGGAATATATTCTGAATTTTTGGGATATTTGGCCGGGGTGAGGGTGGCCGGATTTATACGCCAGGAAAATGAAAACAAAAAAATACTTTGCTGAAGGCTCAAAACTCGACAGCTACATATAACATTGTTTACCTCTTGACAGATATATCGTGTCATAATTACAAAAAATATTGTGTATCTGTCGAATCAAAAAGCGAGAATTCTGACATTTGACGACGGCAACGATTGGAATATAATGAATGACAACGATTAGATAGAGAACGTGTGAAAAATCAATATGGTAGATAATTGGTATTGTCACCGGTCACTCATCCACTGCCAATTTCGAACTGGGACGATTTGTATTTCGGCCGAATAATCTACTCTCGGGCGTTGTTTGATAGCGAAGATATCGGATAACCTTTCCGGGCAATATCGTCCCTTCTCATAAACGGCTCATCAGTCAAAACATTGATGATAAATCAATACGTCATTGAGATGATGACTAGAATACGTGTATAATTTGTCAATAAGCCGATTTCGGTGTCAGACTATCGTGTTATTCGATCGTAGCTTGGTGGTTTGTGGCGTCCAATCAAGGCTATTATCTGTCTACCTGTTAACATCTCTGTCAACTTGGAATGTTTCGGCACACAACGGCCATACATCTGTTCGACAACATCTGTTTTTGTTTGGGTGTTCGTCGTTTCGCTGTACATCTGTTTTGATGAGTTCAATTTATGTGCCTGGTCACTTTGTACCTGTTTGTTGTACACCTGTTTGTTGTACACCTGTTTGTTGTACACCTGTTTGTTGTACACCTTGTCTCGACGTCATGGTAACCTGACACCGCCCTGACACCTCAAAAAAGTCGAGATGCCTCTTTTAAATGTCATTCATACAAATTATCGATACTTTGCTCTCAATGGTGTTCTGTTCTGGCTAGCGGGATTTTGTTGTTGTTGTTGCTGCTGCTGCTTGTATTTTTTACCTTTGTTGACGAGCTAACATGAAGATAAACAAGTATTACTTTACTGGAAGTAATCACGTGAGACCATCGTCATGGCTTTTTATTCATCAGCGATTCCTCAAATTCCATACAGGTATGCGGCCGAATGACATTCCCTCATCATCATCATCATTATCATCATCATCATCATCACCATCACCACCATAATCATCATACCATCATCAGAAACCTGTAACCCTTAGCTAGATCGATGCTATTGATTGGACGAGCCTCGTTTCCGATGATTGATGGCGCCCTCTTCAGATTGGATAACGAAACGCATTTGTTGATGTGTGTTTTTGCCTATCCCAGGTTGAATGAATAATTGAAACAAATTCGGCTCGTCATTGATTATCGCTCTGCTATTTTATGTGGGACACAAATGTAGAACATTTATCTGTTGGTTGAATGGGGTCTGGGAATAAAACTATGACGCAGATTTGTTTATTGACAGGTAACAGAAGTAGCGAACAGGCGATAGATAATCGACCATTGTTTTGTGAGATTGGGCGGAGTAGGTAAATATTTGCAGTCCATTTCCGGTACACATTTACACCCACAAATAGACAGTTTCCGCGACGCATGCGCAGTCCACATATACTGTGTTTTGCGTGTCAGTGAAGCCATGTAGTAAGCATGGAACAAGAAGTGTAATTCGCTAATTGTTTGTAATTGTTTTGGGGGGTTTACATAATTAAATCGATATACAAGTTCTTGGAGCAGTTTAATTTTTATTAAATATAACGTAGAATTAATTTTACTAATACATAAGATTATTTGTATGGGGAAAGTTGACAGTTTATTTTTGCATGAAAAATTACATGTTCGTGATATCACGATTGGTAAAATGATGTTTTTACCGCATGATTCAGCAAGCCGGGAAAACGCAACACGTAACGTCGCTAGATGGCGCAGTCGTTGCGGAAATCGTCTATGGGCACCTGTTTTAAAATTAACGCATGACACACACAAACACACACACACACACGTACCCCCCACACACATTTGAATACAAATTATATATAAACTTATGATTGTCATATCATATCACTTACCTGGTCCACACCACAAGCCTTTGGTGAATGAGTATAAGCACAATTATAATCCGAGACACTGTCTTTACACTCGAAACAATGATTTGTCAATAGATTACCTGAAAACATAGTTCATGTTGTGAGTATGGTACAGGTAGTAGGTTAATGATACATGGGGATATATATATATATATATATATATATATATATATATATATATATATATATAAACCAAATATATAGGCCGTTATAGATGGATGGATGGAGGGCGGGGGAAACGGAGGGTGGGGGAGAGGGATAGTGAGTGAGACTAAAAGCTAGAAGTAGGTAGGAGCAGATACATTGATGGATAAAAGGTGGTTAATTGACATACTGAATCAGTGAACGAATAAAAGAATGAATGAAAGGCGGCTGATTTATTGACTGAATAACTGATTGACTGATTGATTGACTGACTGATTGACTGATTGAATGACTCTTTGGGTGGCTTGATAAACGAACGAACGAATGGACGAATTCTTAAACAAATACGGGAAGAGGGTCGGGAGGAAACAAGAAATGTAAATAAGGAAGGAAGGAAGACACGGAGAAATAAAGAAGACATAAAAGAAGGAATATACGGACAGAGAAAAATGAGAAAACTCAACATCAATATTTGGTCTTCTTTCATTGTTGTACATTTACGAACCTTTACAGCAGATATCAGCTCGGTACTGCGTGGTACCATTGGCGTGTCTTCGGCAGTAGAACACCTGGTAATTACCGAGTGTGTACGGCGTCTCAGATGAGCCGTACCATCTCTGACACTCCTTCCTGAAGGCCTCATTCTTCAGGTTGGGATAGCTGGTGATGAACTCGTAACACGGTGGCCCATTCTCCTCGTACATCCACGGGCTTATTATCTTCACCTCGTCTTCGGCACATTCTGGAGAGGATATGTGACGTAATGTGATGGGTGGTCGTTTATGGGGTCATGGATGATACGTTTCCAGTTTGTCTTTCTGTCCGTCTGTCTGTGTATCTGTCCGTTTGTGTAAATGCATCTCTGTTTGTGTGAACAGTCTCTGTATCTGTCTTTCCGTCTCTATGTCTGCGCGTGCGTGCCAGTGTGTGTGCGCGCGCACCCGTGCTTGTGTCTCCCCAGAACCATTACTCACCCAGAGTTCTGGCGTAAGAAGACGACGTTCGGTAAATATATAATGACAGAACGATGACACCTAAACAGAATCCTTCAAACATTACTTCCGGACTTTCTGAAACAAGCCACCATCGGCGGGAAAAGGAAATAAAATAGACGAATTATAAACGACGCCTTTCCACAATCATCATCTATAATAACAACCACCATTTCATCGGTTGTTCTGAATTCAGTTCAGTTAAAGGTCCGCGACCTGACATGAGGTCACTCAAATCCATCATCCAGTCAGTTCAGTGACGCAGTAAATAAATGGTAAACAAAAGGGCAATATCTATAGTTTTAAATTCGCTTCAACATGTTAACAAATTTGTTGTTCGTATTAACTAACCTTGCAAATGAAACCCTTTATTTCGTACAGGATTATCCACTTTTACGACACTGGATAATAAGTTCCTCTTCTGTAGAGAACGACACCAAATATTTCATAGATGAGGTAAACACGCCGCGAAACACACCGCTTGATGTTCGGTATGTAACACGTTATCGAGAAGGGTGATTATCTTCGTGAAGTAATTCTATAAATGCGCGTTGAGTCGTTGTGTGGCCGGTGTCACGGCGAATCCGAACCGTCGAAATATTAAGTCAACAAAAATCGGGCTCATCTGCCCGGAACGAGGTCGTAGATGCCCGGATGAACGGAGCCACAGCATCTATCATGCCCAACGTGTGACGTATAATGTTGGGTGACTTCAATAGCTGGCTCATAGTTTTACATCTGCACGAAGTAAGCGGGGTGCTGAAACAAATCAGTTTTAATGCGGTAGCCTCTATTGAATCGATATCTGGTATTGATCAGTGACCAGATTGATGTATGGTCTACATACTCTGTTTTTAACTGCTCCTACCTCCGCATCATAGTATTTTTTTCTAATTAATCATTCCTCTATTTTTAAACAGGCGCCACTTTTAATTATATATTATATTATATATATATATATATATATATATATATATATATATATATATATATATATATATATATATATATATGACGGGTGTATTCTATTTCTCAATGATTTTTGTCATTACGATATGTGAATTACTGTTAACTTTTCTCAGCATGTCTTTTAAAACAAACAAGTTATAAAAATTAACAGAATAACTAAAAAACTTAAAAAACATAAAGGAAATTTTTGCAAATAAGTTAACACAGTATGAAAAACTATATATATATATATATATATATATATATATATATATATATATATATATATAATACTATATATTATTGATGAATTAATTTGATCAATTTGTTTGTCAATAAGCCACTGGTTAAAGGTAGGATAGTAATCCTTAAATCTAATCAGTTAACAATCTGTCACATGTCGTGATTCAATGTCAAACGATGTCCCTCAGCGTGTTGAGGTTCCCTGCCATTTAATGAGTGATATTAATCAATGTTTGATAAACAAGCGCGATAACCGAAATATTTTTATGCCTCCACTCACTGATACAATAAACTGGTCCCAAATGTTCCATACCTTGCCGATGCTGATGTTTAACTAGGGATCCTGATGTATAACTGCCGATCCTGATGTTTAATTACCGATCCTGATGTTTAACTAGTGACCCTGATGTATAACTACCAGTCCTGATGTTTAACTAAGGCCTCCTAACCGAGCCTTCAAACACCTCCTAGATAATCTCACCACCCTCAGGGGTATGCGTCAGGAAACATCTTCATAGTCGTATATATATATATATATATATATATATATATATATATATATATATATATATATATATATATATATATATATAAAACACACACACACACACGACAACTGATAAACGGCCATTGTTTTATGAGATTGGGCGGCAACAGTAAATATTAACAGTTGATTTCCAATACAAATATAGAGACATACACAGCACACACACACACACACACACACACACACACACACACACACACACACACACACACACACACACACACACACACGCCACACACACACACACACACACACACACACACACACACAATATATATATATATATATATATATATATATATATATATATATATATATATATATAGTGATACCCCGCTATACGTCATTAATTGGTTCCAAAAGCCGTGACGTAACCCGGTTGTTGATGTAAAATTGACATAATGTCTTAAAAATGCCTTACGATGTAAATATTTTGCTGCATATACATTTTTTTATGTTTTAATGCGTTTTTTATTGTTTTTTAAGACATCTGTTAGGATTCACTCTCTGGACATGTTAAATAATCAAATATCATAGTTTCTTTCCGTCACCATTTGAAAACTGACCTTTTCAGACTCGTTTATCCTTCCTAAGTTTTCCCTTCCATCTGATCCTTGTTGATGAACTTTGTATCGTACCCGGACTATGAGTTTGCTCAAATCCTCTACTAGGTGGCGCACCTGAGCTCGATTCTTTTCGAGGATCTTGGCATAATAGAAGTTTTGTAATTATTATTAACATTATTATTTTATTTTATTTTAATTTATTTATTTATATCACTTCCTTTTATTATGACGTAGATGGCGTAGCTGAGTGACGTAACGGCGGACCTAATGATCTTCGCTGAACTGAAATTTACTACAGAAAGGGAGCGTAAAAGCGCATCTGACATAAGCCAAAATTACTATATCACCAGGCTGTCTTTGTTTAGTACAATCTCTATGGTGGAGTCCTTCTTCGTTCAGGACCCGGACTGACCGGTGTCGGACTTTTACAAAAAGATTTATTGGTGTTTGCTGTTTCGGTCTTGGAAGGTGTGTGGGTCTTTTTCAACCAAGGGGAGTATTATGTGTGGAGTGGGTGTGGCTTTGCGTATTATGATGGCTGCTTTTCTGTGTCTGTTAGGTTGTGTTGTGTAGGTGTTAGTAGTTGTCGGCAGGCTGGGAAAGGGAGATAGCTGATTAGATGGTGAATGGGGGCAACATGTTGATTACAATGTAGTCAAAGTGCTTTATTGTTAGGGCCGACAAGGCAAAAATGTTTGTGTTCACCCAGCAGCGGAGGCGGTGTATGCGTATGCCGGCTAATCCGTTATTTATGAGTTGAACGCCGCGAACAAGGGTTTTATTGTACCAGCTACTTAATTTAATTAGGTCTGAATTTGTTCTGTTTTTTCTTTCTAGAAATTCGGTTATCATGTGTTTGTATGCACCTGGTGTTTGTTCTCCATGGATCATGTTAGTTAGATTAGTGGCCATGGCCAGGACATCGAGCATCGCCCCGTTCGTTACCCTCAATATTTATGTGGCTCGGAATCCAGTGTAGAGTGGTTAGGCTGCCGCGTTGGCTAGGGCTGTGATTTCTGGATATGTTCGTGGTTTTGTTTGTGCGAGGGTTTTTTGGCTGCCATCGAGTCTGAGTGTATGATTGTGTCTTCTGGTCTGAATTGTGCTTCCCGCCATGCGAGGGCCGCATTTATGGCGTGTAGTTCTACAAGAGTGGTGGTGGGGGGGGGGGGGGTTCCTAAGACAGTTTGTTCGGCGGGTTATATATAAGGGTATTTCGCTGAGGATACGACAAGGAGTTTGCAGTGAGGTCGTCTTAGCATTGCCCTATAGGAGCACCATGATGATGTCTTGAATGTTTATAAGTAACATTTCGAAATGGATACGATTACCGAGGGTCGGCAAAGGTCACCGAAAATTAGAACAATGTTTTCCTTTTGAACAATGTGTTCCTTTTGTTTTGGGTTTGTTACTGTACGAGCTGCTCGATTCTTAATTCGCTGATGTAATTTGGAACAAAGGCACGAATCAACGAAGTGTATTATTTTTAAACTGGTGAATGTTCTTAAGCTGGTAGTATGAAGCTCGGTATATTGATATCACTTATGAATTGACATTAATTAAATTACCAAAAGTATATACATTGTTAGAATGAGCTTCAAAGATATTCAAGCTATCGGGATCGATATGGATCGCGCATCATCTAACACCAGGTCAATATGACCTCATTTAGTTTTTGTAAAATAAATAAAAACGTCAAGACCAATTGATCTAATAATATTCCGGACATTCACATTTATGAACAGATTGGAATGTTGTTGATTTTGAAATATTTACGATGTTATGACACTGGTAACATTATATATATATATATATATATATATATATATATATATATATATATAAATAAAACATACATACATACTTGTGCACACATGTTACCTATTTCAAAACATCATAAATATCCCAATAGCAACAATATTGTATTTTTTTATGGAAGTATGATTAAACATACATACATGCACACACACACACACACACACACACTACAGACACATACACACACACACCCACACACACACTACATGTACTCAGGGACTGTAAATTTAGCGTACATGAACGTTTACGAAGTAATGAACGTACACCGTTGAGACACAACCCTTCAATCTAAATAGACAATAGCTTGTGATGCCAAACCTGTGGGATATCTTTTGATAAGGTTAGGTATTGATAGGTAGAATTTGTTTAGTTATTCGAATCCTGAATGAAGCTGAGGTCAGCATTTATGGTGTCGAAATGTTCTGATTAATAGAGTTCTTTTGAACCACAGTCAATTACTGCTGAATGTAAACCATAATATCGAAGTAGTTTTATATATATATATATATATATATATATATATATATATATATTAACTTTATCAATAAATCATATATGCACGTGTTGCTTACTGATAGTTGTGGTGTTACATGGTACTTTTGTATGTGCTTCAACTTTCTGTACGAAAGCCTACATACAACGGCTTCCCTGTTGGCGTGACACATTTATTTTATCACGTACGAAAAGCGGATTAGCTATCAAATTTGAGATATATTAATAATTGAGAGCTAAATATAGATTAATTTCCAATACATAAGAAAAGTTTACTTTTGACATGTAAAAGCACACGTCAACAAGCTAAGTCTTACTTTTGGTTGATATATCGGCGTTTTATAAACATATTTAATACGACGACAATCCGTATTTAAATACAACTGATTACCAAAATTATAACAATGTCTGTTATTTCTCATGTACACTGTACAAACTTGGCATACCAGAAGTCCATATTAAATATATATGTTTATCTACAACATGGAACTGGAAAATCTAAGATGCTACTCTTTAATTGTTCGTGGTATAAAGTTTGGTAAAACAAAACGATTATCTATGTTTAACACATTTAAATCGAAATATCCTGGCATATTTTTATGCAGGAAACACACAGTACTGTAGAAGTTGAATCAACGTGGAAACACGAATGGGGAGGGGAAATAATCTGCTGCCTCTTAATTTTGATTACAAAATAGAAACCTCAATCAAAAGCATGGATGGGAGATATATTTTCGCAAAGATAGAATGCCGATCAAGTAAATATGTTTTAACTAATGTATACGCTCCAACCAAACACAAGGAAAATTAACAGATTACATTAATTGACACTCTCCAAACTAAACTTGCTAATTTTGAAGGTGAAAACATTATAATCGGAGGAGACCGCTCGACTCTAAGATTGATAAACAGGGAGGTAGTAGTGATTTGAATAACAGCTTGAGGTACAGAACAGCACTAAGCTATGTTTTGACTGTTTTGATCTATGCGATATTTAGAAACTAAATAATACGAACAAACATATGTTTACATGATGCCACAGGAAAATAAAATATACTGCAGGTTAGATTACTGGTTCGTAGTGGAACATCTAGCTAATGTCATGAAACAAACCAACATTCTACCCTCGATCCGACCTGATCATAATATTATAGGTATGACCTTGACTAATATTACCTCTATGACCCCCGGTATTGGTAATTTAATACCGCGGTTTTACGTGACACAAATTACATTAATTTGATTAAAGGCGTGATCTCCAAGAGTGAGACTAACAACAAATATGGAGATAAGTCAGTGATGTGGGAACTTATTAAAATGGATATAAGAAAGAAACAGTAAAATATTGCAAAAACCTTAAATAATATGCGAAAACCTTAGAGTAACAACTTTAATTACTTCGACAAATAGTAGCGAATGACAATGCTCCCGAAGATACCCAAGAACAAATGATTGAAATAGAGGGAAGATTAATCAGCATAGACAATGAAAAACTTCACCTTGCATCTTTCTGCGATCAAAAGTTCATTGGATCGAGTAAAGCGAACAAATGTATAACTCAGTTGACTATAAACGGCAACATAATAAATGATCCAGTTAAGATTTTCAATGAAGAAAGTAAGTTTTATGTAAAGTTGTATGTCGATCCTGATGAAGAAGATCTACATCATCAAACTAAAATAGAAGATATCTGAAGAAGTTTGCTTAATAAGAAATATCCAAAACTAACGACTAATGAAATAATGAAATGTGAAGTAGAAATAAATGAACATACGTCTACTGAAGTGGTAAGGAAATTAAAAAATGATAAAACACCTGGAATAGATGGTCTTCTGGAAGGACATAAAACATTTAGTAATTAACTCAATTATTAACTTATTTAAAAAGGTACACGATCAAATAGACAGCAAAACAGGAATCCTTACATTGATTTCTCAAAAAGATAAGGATAGAACATTTTTGACAAATTGGAGATCGTTGACAATTCTTACAACATATTAAGTTTTTCACAAAACTACTAGTCATATATATATAAGTGGCATCGTGCCATCGATCATCAATAACGGTCAATCAGCATATATAAAAGGCCTTGTATTGGAGAAAATATACGAACGATAACGGATATAATAAACTACTGCAACGCCAAAAACATGTCTACTGTTGATAGATTTCGAAAGGCCTTCGACACTGTTGAGATTTATAGATGAAATATTGAAAAATTACATTCGTCAATGTTGCCTCCTCTCTACTTATTTATTTTTGCTGTTTGTTGAAATGTTAGCCATCAATATAAGAAACTCAAAAAACATTAAAGGTTTCAAACTGAAATCTAACGAAATTAAAATTAGTCAATTGGCTGATAACACATCCCTCATACTAGAGAGCTGTAAATCAATAAAATATGTAAAAGATATACTCCACAACTTTCAACTGATTGTAGGGCTTAAGGCCAACATGGAGAAAACACAAGCATTTATCATAAACAAACATATGAAAAGCTTCAAGAATGATTATAATCTAAACTGCACTGATGTACCAATTCACATTCTAGGACTGCATATATATAAAACTGAATAGAAAGTACAAAATATAACTTTGCACTAAGAATAAAACAAATTAGGACCATATTTAATATGTGGAATCAAATAAATATATCTCTCAAAGGAAAGGTAACAGTGATAAACATCCTCGCTGCATCACTCTTAGTTTACCGATGTATTGCATTAGACACTCCAATAATAAAAGAGACAGAAACATCTTTTCTGAATTGTTTTTGGAATGATTTGGAATGTTTTCTGATTGACATGACATGGCTTAAGCGCACAATAAGTAATCCTACTTCCTTGTGGAAACTGACATTAGATGACATAGTTGGGTTACCTTTCGAATACTTGTTGAGATGCACCGTAATGTGCAAAATCATATTTGAAAAGCTACCCCCATTTGATAGAAATACCATGCTTGATCTAAACACTGTATGTAACAATAAGCCCAACACAATCTCGGAAATCACACATGAAACACTATATTTCAATAAAAACATAACACTTGACCATAACACGGTATTCTGGAAATGTTGGTTCCAAAGTGGAATTAGATATGTAGGAGACATGATGGACTCCGTCCGTAATTTTCTGAGCCAGGATGAACTTAACAATAAATATAAAATCAATTGTTATTTATAGATCATCTAAGAATTAGGCAGGCTATACCTGGCTCATGGAGACATATATTAAAACTGCAAAACATATATTACATAGAGTACAAACATGTCAGCAGACCCCTCTCTATACAGTATATAATAATGATACAAACATGGCAGCAGACCCCTCTCTATACAGTATATAATAATGATACAAACATGGCAGCAGACCCCTCTCTATACAGTATATAATAATGATACAAACATGGCAGCAGACCCCTCTCTATACAGTATAGAGAGATGATAACATAGAATTTATAAAAGTGGTCACAGGACTGAAACAGCCTTGGTTCGAGTGAAAAATGATATTATGATATCAATTGATCAAGGTAAGCCAATAATACTTGTTCTTCTGGACCTGTCTGCTGCATTTGATACAGTTGACCATAATGTACTTTTCTCTAGGTTAAAAGACATGTTTGGTCTGTCAGGTAGAGTACTTGAATGGTTTAGATCCTATCTGGAACAACGTTCCCAGAGAGTGTCTGTTCATGGTATTTTATCCGACATTCAGTTTTTGTTATCTGGTTTACCACAGGGTTCAGTTCTTGATCTTCTGGTTTTCACAATGTATACCCGTCCTCTTGGGATCATTGCGCAGCGATATGGGGTTAAATATCACTTGTATGCTGATGACACACAGCTGTATATATCACTGGGTCCTGACAATGAGTTAAATTTCTCCTCTTCCTTGAAGAATTTAGAACATTGTATTGCCGATATTCGGCTATGGATGACTCAAAATCTTCTAAACTTAAATGATAATAAAACAAATATTTTATATTTGGCATCACCACATTGTGTTAAATCCATAAAGACACCAACATTACAGATGGGTGCATCTTCGATTACCCCTAATGGGTCAGTAAAAAATCTAGGGGTTATTTTTGACCAATGTATTAACATGCATGAACATGTCACATCAGTATGCCGAGCTGCCTACTACCATCTTAAGAACATCCACTGTTTAAAAGCATTCTTGACACAAGAATCACTTTTAACTATAGTTCATGCCTTTGTTACATCTCGTATAGACTATTGTAACTCCCTGTATATGGCATATCTGATTATAACATTAATCGCCTTCAGCGAATTCAGAATAGTGTAGCTCGCATTGTAACAAATACTAGAAAATATGATCATATCACCCCAATTCTTCAAAAACTACATTGGCTACCTGTTAGACAGCGTATCCATTTCAAGATTCTGTTAATAACTTATAAATCTATTAATGATATGGCGCCAGAATACCTATGTGAACTGGTTTCCATTAGAAAGTTATCCCGAAAACTCTGGTCATCCAATCAGATACTATTGCAGGTGCCAGTGTCTCGGCTCAAGTCATATGATAATTGTACGTTTAGTGTTACAGCCCCACTTTGTGGAATAAGTTGCCAGCAAATATTACAAATGCGTCGTCTCTAGGAAATGTTAAGTCTCTTCTAAAAACACACCTATTTAAGGTCGCTTTCACAGATAAATAATTATTATCTTTTAAATCATTACAGGGTTTTTACAGACATATTATTTGGGGTATTATTATATTACATATTATTTGTACAGCGCCTTTGAATGGCTCCTGCTAGTAAGGGCGCTTTATTAAATATACATTATTATTAATATTATGTGGTAGATCGTGTTCATATTTTAACATCATTTATAATTTATGTGAACATATTTTATAACTGAAGGTAAACTATCACTAATTGAAATTAATGTTCTGCGGAGTAAAAAGAAACACTTCAATTGTGTAAAGCTAACAAAAACATCTTATTTCAAATAAACCGATTATCAATCCCAAATATTACTCTATATTCGCACAATAGTAGACCTGTTACTCAAAGGGTAACATGTATCACATTCGGCACTGGATTGAAACTTACTCTGACCGTAAGCTGAGTAAATAAAAACAACTCATTGTCGATAATTTCTCTATATTACAGTAATAACACACATACATACACGCACGCACGCACGCACGCACGCACGCACGCATGCATGCATGCACATACACACGCACTCACGCACGGACACACACACGCACACACACACACACATATATATATATATATATATATATATATATATATATATATATATATATATATATATATATATATAATCTACTTCTGCTTCTGAAGGATAACAATGTACCCAAGATCTGCTCAGATAAGAGCACCCTCCTCATATAATACAACATATTACTGAAATAGGACAAAGTTGTTAGATGTTATCTGTTGATCTCCTAGTTATGGCAATATACATGGAGATCCTAGATCAGAATGACCCTACCTGATGGCTACTCAGACACTTGAACCCATAACAGTCCGTGACCCATAAAGGACAAACGCCAGGTGGAGTTAATGCGACGAATGTGTCGTTAACAAAATTATGCTTATATAGGAGTGAATCAGGTGAGGAAATACTCTTCAATGTATTGCCATATCCCAACTGTTGGGCGATGGATAGATGTAATGTTCTCACTCACTCACTCACTCACTCACTCACTCACTCACTCACTCACTCACTCACTCACTCACTCACTCACTCACTCACTCACTCACTTTATCCCTGCCAGAGTTACTGAGGTCGGATAAATCTAATTAGTTGAACCTAACTCACCTTTATCCACTTGACGTGATATACACGTACACTACTTGCAATTAGTTAAATTATAACGATCTCTATGGAAACGAACGGATGTATTTCTCGATCATGTGCGAACAGGTTCATTGCCAATGTATTTTTGGCTGTGACAGGTGATACGAAGATGTGTTTAACGACAGACAGGGCAATTACATACCTGGTTATGATTGAATTGCCGCTTTAATAAGTAAGTGATCTATAAATACAAGTCTTAATCTCATTACTGATATAACAGCTAACCTACTACGGGTAACGGAAAATATGTTAGCCTCTCTACTGATGTAAAACTACAAATGCTGGATTTATTGGAGAAAAAGTTTACATTCAATGCTAAAACTATTTAAGAAATATGTTCACCATTGAAAGGTCCAATCAACGTGGATACAATGTGGCGAATCTCCTAAAAAGGGGAAAGATTTGCAAATTCGTCGAGAAACCAACCCAGGAGATCTTGTGTAGAAAGGGACACACTCTCGAATCCCCTATTCAGAACCATTGACACGGATCAAGCTACCTGTTATTATAATAGAATTTATAACCAAAGGTACAGTAGTACCCAACCCTTATATGCGCTTATAAATATTGTTGTTAATACGTCATTTGATGGATTTGCCGAAATACGAATGAAACTACCATTTTCCTGCTTCGATTCACATTCGGTTATATCGAGTATTTACTTTAAGCGCGCGCACACGCACACACACACGCATATATATATATATATATATATATCGTGGGCATTATTGTTAAAAATGTATCCGATCTGTTCGTCTTTATAGCCAAGGTTCTGCGCCATCAAGTCGAAAATATGTCAAACACGACGACTCCAACTCTAGACTTGGTCAAGACGCGTCTTCTGGTCGAGGCGGAAGATTACGCCACCTACAGACTGGGCAAAGCGCTGTATGTTTATCTGTCTTTGTGTCTAATGTTAGTTGGCTTGACCGGAAACGTGATATCGTTCGTCGTGTTGTCCAAGAGATCCAAGGACAGACAGCCGACCTATTTCTATCTGACAGTATTGTCCCTGGTGGACGCTCTCGCCCTATACATACCCGGTCTACGAGGCTGGCTGAAGTATATGGCCGGGGACGATTTGATGTTGGTGACGAGATGTTCGTGGTACATTATCGTTTACTTCTCCGTCTGTAATATCTCTGTCTACATCATTGTTTGCGTCACCATGAATAGGGTCTTACATACGTACTTCCCTCTCTCCGCCAGAAGGTTAGTTTTTGATGTTTTGTTTTGGTGTCATTTCAAGTTAGAAATAGATCATTTTTTTAGCCTTTTCTTTTAACTTAGATACACAGTATAAATTATGCTTCGGCTAATTTAACTTGTTGATGTTTGATTTCTATCACAGTTTCTGTTAGTATTGTTGTGATAAGAATAATGATACTAATACTATATAATGCCATATCAAGACCATAGTAAGACTAGGTATTCCTACATATTATGTCATTACTGATAATCCTCTTACTCTTTGGGATCTATTATATATATTATTAAGGGACCTCAACGCCATGATTTGTGAGGGAAGGATCCATTGATCAACATAGAGTAACTATATGCTACAGAAAACGATCGTTTTCGGCCTTAATTAGCTTAGCTTAATTTATTTGAGTTTATCATATATCGTATATTTATTATTTTACGGGATTAAATTAGAACGGTATTGAAAGCGAGACTGCCTGAAGTACAATGTTTATATGATAGTTATTCTCCTGATAAATAAATAAAGGACTTGGTCTACGGATCTAGCCTTAAGACTAATCAGCACCGACTTAATCAGATGACGCGATGCATCTGGCAAAGACCATAGAAACACTTCAGGATCTTTCTGTTGGACGTCATCCTGGCCTACCTAAAACATAATTTCTTTACCATTCACTTGCTGAGAAAAACTATTGCTACTCGGGAATAAAGAGAACTGTTCAGGATACAGAATTAACTGAGATTGTATCATAATACATTTATAGTTTCTGTAATTGTTCTTTATTTGATAAAAAGTAAAAACTACATTTATTTATAGTTTAATAATAACATAAATAGGAACAATATGTATTTATTAGTCTACAAACATAGCCAATTTCGCTATTGTATGGTTTTTCCATTCTGTATAGGTCTAAGTGCATGACCTGTTCTCTCTTTAGTCACCTGGATTTGACGTGTACAATGTGTCAACATCATCCACTACCTGGGCAGTATACCAGTAAAAGATGCCTAATCCGCAGTAACCATTCATCGGCCGACATCAGAAACCCTCATCTGTGGCTGAATCAACTAATAAATGTTATCAGTAGATACTGATTTTATGGATCCGAAACTAGGATCTTCCAGGTTCTAGTCAACCACCGTTACCATTAAACATCCAGGGCTAATACATAGTTTAGCCTTTTGCTAAACATCCTTTGCCCATCCATTATTATCTTTAGTTTCTTCAACCGAGTTGGTCTTCTATTGGACATATGGTCTGTTGTCCTCTCTTCCTATATCCGCCGTATTAGACTCCGTCAGCTTGTTGTCGGGTATACCAAGGTAAGATCCTGGTTTGAGCATAGTTGTCGGATCACGTCATCGTACGACATATTGTCATCTGATGAGCTTCTTCCGGAGATCAATGTTGAGGAATCCATAGAAATCGCTAGTTTAATTCTGTGATGCATCAAATCTCGACCCCTGTTAAAATGTTTGAAAGGGTAGGGTGTTAGGGTGGTATTTAATTGTCTCCATTATTGTAGCACTCTACTGTAAATGTAAACAGATTCAGTGATGAGGTGAAACGTTTAATGGGTTTTTCTGAGCCCTTAGACATTACACGCTAAATGTAATCACTGCAATGTTCACTCTACCTACGCGGCATGTTAATGGCTGCCAGCTCGAAGAAGATAAAAGTCTACAATCAGCCATACTAAGATTATAAAAGAATGATATATGTCAAAGGTCTTCCTCGTAACTCATTCAGTTATTACTGTCGTCTCACCTATTGTCATACAGTCTTTAATTAATAACCCATAAGAGGCCCGTTGTTGAAATATCCGAGCCCAGTTCAAATGCCTCATCTTTTTAGGTAAAACATTTCTATTTACTCTACACGGTTTGAGGGAATGAGTTTATTTTCTGCGGAAATTTAAAGGACAAAAAATGTTGAAAAGAATGTCAGAGTTATTGTTCCTAATAAGATTTGTTGCCATTGGTGTTGTTTTATTCCCCCCCCCCTTCTCTTTCTGTTTGAGTACGTGCGCCTATGTGTGTGTTTGTGTATGGGCATCCGTCCGTCCGTCCCTCCTGTGTTTTAATGCTTATTTATTTGTACTATTATAGGTGGTGTACGAGGCGGACAGCAATCTACGCTCTAACCACAATAACCATGATCGTGTCAGTAATTAATCTACATTACCCGTGGACAATAAGACGAGAAGCCATATATTTGGATATAAACAACACCGTATTATCTGGATATAACTGTGTTAGCATACCAGGGTACGATTTCTTGCTATAACGATTTATTAATTAAAAATATTAAAATTAAAGGTTTGATGTATAAAGCGGTCGGTCAAGAATCAGATAACTGAAAGTTAATTGTATTGTGCTATCTAATATTTCCGATGGTGTCATTGTAATAACGATTTATATCAATTTGGATCTTTATCATCTTTTACTTCGTAGGTATGAAACTTGGCTGACTAACGTGTGGGTACCGTTTAATGGTACAACGCTGTAAGTTTAAACTCAGTGTACACAGGTCGGCACATAGTAGGACCACGACCATGTTGATTGGACTCAGCTTTATGTTACTACTAACAACTAGTCCGATCGTCACTCTACATATTGTGGAATCATACTGGGATAGATCTGATCCATCACCGGTACATATATATATATATATATATACATATATATAATATATATATATATATATATATATATATATATTAATATTTATATCAATAAGGCAAACATAATAATAATAATAATAATAATAATAATAATAATAATAATAATAATAATAATAATAATAATAATATAATATATTATTACCATCGTCAATCTAAAATATATCCAGAAGAAGAATTTCTTCAGAACCGATCTGAAAATATGCACAAAATATTTGTTATTTTGTCTATAAAATAAGTACTACTACTACTACTACTGTTATTACCGCTACTACTACTATTACTACTACTACTACTAATAATAATAATAACGGTAACTGCATGCTGTATGCTGCTGACTTGGTGGCAATTTATCTTGTCTCATGTTTTCTTCAAAGGAATACATTTTTTTCATTTTATTTTTCTCTAACATTAGTAATTATTCAGCTTCTTACATCCTATGTAAACACGACAGTGTCTTCATAAAACAATATTATTTTTTTAAAGAAAGACAAACTGAAAGAATTAAGTCAGTTATTTCTGATTTTCTTCAAAGAATATTGTTATTTGTTTTAAAGAAATGAAAAAAAGGGAATGAGATAAAATTAAGTCAGAAATTTCTGAATATATATAGTTATTTATTTGCTCGGTAATATTACATATTTGCTCATTTTTAGAAACGTGTCTGTCTTCCATAACGCTCTTGTTTCGTTATTTCTACCAACAGGTGGCGCTACATTTTCTCATCACTGCTGTTTTTGAGCATCTTATGTACCTGAATAATTGTCTCAATTTCGTGCTTTATTTCTTAAGAGGGAGCCAATTTCGTGAAGAACTTGCGTTCGGGTACAAAATGACGAGAATATGTCCAACACCAGCTACAATTTCAGGGTCTATCATTCCGGTGAAACGAACATTTTGAGAATGCACGTCCGTAACGTGTGGACGTATTTGTGTTAAAGATTTAGTTTCGGATAGTTTTCCGATTATTTTAATTGATATTATTTCTGGTGATATCCTGTTTTTTTAGGAGAAATGGGATGATGATGTTTGAAATTAATGTTATTAGCTGTTCATCTGATAGTCTGACGTCTTCTGGGGATGAGGTCATTTTTTGGTGTTTCCAATACGTTTGATAAGCTTGACTGTGAAGTAGAAAGTCGATGAGATTATAGGTTTGTTGGCAATGAGTGCAGGTTGTTGGGGATGAGAGATGGCTGATGTTTCGTGTGTATGTCTAGTAATTGAGTTCCACGTTATCTGAGTATTGTCGCGTCAATGAAGATCCTTAATAATGATATCTAGTTATTGACCTTAGTTAATATAACGAGGGTGTGATTAGGGATTCTATCTCAGATAATTCAAGCCAATCTATCATCATATTATCTTATTTATATATATTAACCTATGATAGAAGTATGCATTATTCCGGATAATCATATCTGGGCTGTTATTTATATCGATAACATATTAATCTGGACCAATAATAAAACGGGGCCCTTTTATGCTCGTGCCAGTAGTCAGAGAACATGCTAAACGTAATACACCTGTCAGCCTTTTATAAGCAAACCCTTTGGCAACAACAGATTATCAAGAAAGGGCACCACACTCATTAAAACATCTATTTACTGTAGAAGTAAGATCGCAGTTACAATATGTTGTACTCCTCTATAAATGAAGTGCCTTTTACATTTCTGGTAATTCCTTTATCCGATTACTGAAATGTTGGGCGAGAAATGTCATCAAACAGACATCATTACCATGATATGTAAACAAAGTCATACACCAAGCATTATTTTATGTATTGACTGAAGTGAGACGGTTTTAGCTGATCTCATTACAGAGGTACAATTGAAGGTCACATTCTACGCTGCATACTGAAAGCCTGATATTTGTCTAAACCATTCTTAACTGGTTTATAGGCAATGTCTCGATGGAAAAAGGTCGTCAGTTTTTCCTTTTGTCAAAATTTCTTATTTCAGATAATTTCACTCAACGAATCTAATAGGCTACACAGGTATAATTCAACTTAAAATGTATTTATTATCATATTCAGCGTATTATAATCTGTATTAGTCACTTAGCAATAAATATATAACATATTTGTGATCGAATAATTGAGTGAGTGAGCGAGTGAGTGGGTGAATTAGTGAGGGTGTGGGTAGGTGGGTAAGTGGATGAGTGAGTGAGTGAGGGAGTGTATATTTCGTTTAGCTTCGGAGTTAGTCATATCTGGGAAAATTGGCCGAGGCATTACTCTCCAGGAAAATATACTACACTTTGGGTTGATTCCAACCTTGACCTGCAGGTTATCAGCGAAGTGCTCTACCCCCTGCGCAAGACCCTCACATTGATAAATATTAATGTTATAAAATAGGTTCTTGCAAAATTTCTTCGTTTAAGATGAATTTGAGATGAAATAATGTCGATTGTATTTATATGACGCAATCTGTTACATTATTGGATTTATCGGCTTACCATAACCAAAATAATTATTTAACTTACATACTAATAATTCGGTATTCGTTTTCTTTTGTATTTGTACACGAATCTTTGGCAATAACTTTATTGTGAACAAAATATATCATTGTTTTTAAATTGTTTAAACATTCGATCCAAATTTTATTGTGTTCCTCTATTTTTTATCTCTGTTTGGAAGCAGATTACAAATACTAATTACCAAACCATTCATCGACATGAAACCCTTTCTGTTACAAAATTGATTTTGCTTGTAATTGAACTGCAAATGAGCGATCAATATTGTTTACATCGGAAGCTTTCTTAGTTTAAGAAAACCCTTTGCGCGATGTATAAAAAAATCGTGTTTTACGAATGACGACGTTGTTAAAAAAAATTGGTTTTCGGAAGCATGATTGAAAAACTGGGCGAAAATATCTTTTTTTGTGTGTGTACAAAGGTTATCATTATTAATACGTGTGTGTCCTGGTGCCGTAGTAACAATGTATCTAATTGAAAGTCGAAACATCTCGGTTAGAATCCACCAACTTGCCATTCGCCTATTACATGTTCTCAGTTCGACTCAAACATCAACGTATATCAGGTTGGATCGTGATGGATTGTTTTGAGTTATTATGGATTATTAAAAAAGATACTTCACTATTAGTTCACGATAGTCAAGAATTCTATTGGCCAAGACATTCCTCGTGAATAAGAGCCACCTCAAATTTATAAATGTTGTATAATGATGTTATCACGGTGATGACATATTTGATTAATTCATCGTCAACAGAAACATGCAAATGGCCGCTTCCCTGGAAATGATAGACGAAGTGGCTAAGTTGGTAGCGTTTGTAGGCAATTTTTCAAAGACAATGGTGAGATACACTTATTTCCACGTAAAGTAAGGGAGGTGATGGGAAAAATAAGGCGTCTGTAAAATATATGAAATCAGAGCATTCCATAATAGACAGTGAATGAATGAATGAATTTATTTCCAAATTATGTATATAGATATATAATAGTAAATGTAACACAATAATACAAAATGCCAAGAGAATATAAATTGAATAATGATGGAGAGCTATGTGTACGTGACAGTCGTAAATTACCATAATAGTGAGAAAGAGGCTGGACTGAGAAATTGATAGTAATAGAGGGGAAAATCATAACAGGTACAGGTTAGAATTAACAAAACCAGGACATGATACGACATTGTTATATAATAGAAATATAAGAATTGCCATTAATATTATTAGAAATCAAGTGAATATCCTAATATGTCGTAACAATCTTAGCATCTTACGTTTATACAGCGGACTTGGCTTTAGTAGTTATTTAAGTATTTGGCTTTAATTTGGTATTTAAATTGAGAACGAGATAAATTGTCGACATTCGTTTGGGATCTTGACTGTTTATTCCATATTTCTGGAAGTGCACATACAGGTAGCCTTCTTGCAAATTGTAATAGACATCTAGCAATGTGTATCGAGACGTCTGACGTAAATCAAGATGACCTCGATCGATTTGGAAAGTATTTGCAAATGATATGAGAAGTGTATTAGTTATGTAATCAAATATGAACATCAAAGCTTGATATTCATACAAATAATTCAATCTTAAAATTCGAGAGGTTTTAAAACGTGGATCCGTGTGTCCATTGTAATTAGCGTTATTAATGATACGCAATGCCCGTTTCTGAAGGACGATGGAGCGGTATAAAGTATTTCCCCGCGGATATAAGCCATACGTATAGTGGGAGTGAACTAATGCAAAGTAAAGTTTTCGCATGCTATTTCTAGGTAAGAAGTTCTTCACTTGATTGATAAAAATGATTGACTTTTGTGTTGACATGAGCGATATGGTATTTTCATGTTAGATGTTCGTCAATCTGACTCCCCAGAAATGTACCAGATTTTTCTTCACAGTCGTTACCTATTCTTTTTAACATTGTATTGTCAATGTTTATATTAAGTTCTGTTAAATCTATGATTAGGTCTAATAACAATAAATTTAGTTTTGTTTGCTTTTAACGATAATTTGTTAGCGCAAATCCATTTAAAAAGAATATTTATCTGCATGTTTGCGTTAGAGAATAATTGATGTACATCATTGTGTGACATAAAAAGAGTGGTATCATCATCAAATGATAAAATATTTCCATTACATGATTTGTATATGTCATTTATATAGATCAGGTATAATAATGGTCCAAGAATAGAGCTTAGAGGTACTCCACATCCAATAGGTAAAGTGAAGAATGTACTTGTTTTCTAATTCAACAAATTAATATCTATCAGACAAATAACTTTGAAACCTTTCATTCCCTATCCCACGTACACCATACAGGCTATATGAAAACTCAACAATAAGTCGAGTTTTCATATAGCCTGTTTAAGGATAGTCCATGTTTTCTTTATATTATACTTATTTGCTTCTAAAGAATTTCTAAAATACTTAATTTTCATTGGTCGTTTTTTTTAATTTATTAAACATATTATTGTATTGTTTAAATTCGGTTACGTTTCTTTCGTTGGTTTAAGTAATTTTCTAGATAATAATTTACTTTTCCTCTTTGATGAAATTATGACACCCTTGGTACACCAAGGCTCCTTTTAATAACTGTGTGATCATTTCTGAATACACGATGAGGAAATGAACTGAACAGGAACAACAAGAAAACAACAAGAAAACAAAAAGAAAACAACAAGAAAACAACAAGAAAAAGAAGAAAAAAAGAAGAAAAGAAACATATTGTTTAATAGATTCTAGTTTATGCAAAAAGTGTTACGTGCATTTTTAAATTCAGTTGCTGGTACTACTACTACTACTACTCTAACCACCACCACAACAACAACTACTACTACAACAACCACAACAACAACAACAACAACAACTACAACAACAACAATAACAACAAAAAAAAACTACTACAACTACTACTACTAATAATAATAATTAGAAAATGTTAGTAAAATATCACAAGTAAAAAGAAATAAAGAAACCATTAAAACTAATAATTATTTTCTAAATTTGTTTTTAAAAATTGCGATAGTTTTTGTGTTTGTATGAAAATCAACAGAACTTCGAACTAGAGCGAGGCTCAACGTACACCATACGAAAGATTTTGTGGATGTCCTAGATATAATTAGCCTTTAGTTATATATATATATATATATATATGTGGATACCTATAACTTAACTTTAGGTTCCTTATATATATATATAATATATATATATATATATATATATATATATATATATATATATATATATATATATATAGGGAAACCCTAAGTAAGTTAAGTTATAGGTATCCACGCCAAATCTGCACTAAGCCCTGAGTTTGTTTTAGCGTTGTATTTCGTGATATTTTTAATGTGGAATCAAGGTAATGTCAAAGTATATGTTATAGTGTAATAGTTGAAGCAACGTTGATATATCAATAAATTATTAATGACATTTTCTAACATTTTTTTCTAACACTATTTGTATAATAATATGAAAGCATGATTACACACACACACACACACACACACACACACACACACACACACACACACACACACACACACACACACACACACACACACACGTGGATGCGTGCGCACACACACATGGAACGCTACTGCATAATGCATCTATGAATAGAAATCCTGCTTTAGTTATGATAAAGTGTATTGTAAAGCATGTAATTTGTAGTGAAAAACTAATATTATATATAGACATATTAATGGTTAATGGGAATCTTGGAAAATTCAATATACAGAATATTCACTAATTAGCTAATTTGTTTTTGTCAGTGTTGGACCTCATATAGTTACATGATTAGGTTACAAAATTCGTATTCAAATTTCAGTCTCATTTTGTATATGAGCCAAAATTTCCCAAAGAAATTCATTCCTCAAACATGACCTTTTACTTTGTTTAAAACCTGACAGTAAACATCAAAACACGTTTGCTGTTTTCCAATTTACTTACTGACAACTCGTTAAAGTTGTATGTACTCTATATGCAGCTTACAGCTGATTGATGAATATCTAATAAACTGCACATATACGTGTAGTTGACCTTTAGATTAAAGAATTTAAGTTTCTTTTTTGTATACATTTTATTCTAACCATCCCAAACAACAACAATACTACTACTACTACTACTATTACTACTACTACTACTACCATTACTGTTATTACCATTACTACTATTACTACTATCACTACTACCACTACTACTACTACTACTACTTCTAATAATATTAATAATAATAATAGTAATAATAATAATATAGATTCAATAAAATACCCTTACTAGTTGAGGTAATTGAAATAAGCTCTACAATTATATCACAAACAGATCAAAACACAATAAGAACTATTAACATTATTTATCGGTGAAATATTCTTGAACAAGTAGGTTTTTAAAACACATTTAAACTTTTCGATAGAGAGAGATAGATAGATAGATAGATAGATAGATAGATAGATAGATAGATAGATAGATAGAGAGATAGAGACATAGATAGATAGATAGATAGATAGAGAGAGAGAGAGAGAGAGATGATGATGATTGAAACACCCTTCAGATATGCCCACGCCAAGATTCGAACTCAGGAGATAGTAATCTGTGATACAATGCGCTACCTATTAGACCACGGAGGCGCCTGGGAGATATATATATATATATATATATATATATATATATATATATATATATATATATATATATAAAGAGAGAGAGAGAGAGAGAGAGAGAGAACAACTATTAATCATTTACATATTTAAACAAAAACGTAATAGAAATAGAAAATAATGAGATATATGGAAATAAATGTAAATATAAATTAATTATATATTGCATAATAAGTTAGATATATTAGTTAAGTTAGTTTAATCTAACTGAGGAGCCAATCACAGTTCTTGTTCAGGGAGAATCTTCAGGCTGTCGGTTGATGAGGATAGCCTCTATGTTAGAATGTTTGAGACACGACCCTCCCCCCACCATTCACAGGGGACCAGTACGGAAAGATGGAACCGAAATATACAATTTCAGAGAGAAGGTCGCGGGTTCGAGACTCCGTGAGCTGCAATGCCGTCATGTGGTGTCTGGTTCACTCATCCATAAAATGAGTACCTGATGGCTATGTGATTGAGTAACGCTTTGCACCTATAATGGCAGCATGTGTTTGTAAAGCGCATGAGAGCAGCTATCTAGATCACATATTATTATATCACATATTATTATTATTATTAAATACCCTGAGGGTGGTCACTGCCAGAGTGTTTTACGTCCTCAGGGGGTCTTTAACGTCCCCCTTTATTTTTAATAATTCTGTGGAGATGGCAGCGCCATTTAACCTGGTTAGCTACCAAATATGTTGTAAGCCGAGAATGGTTTCGACCTCTTGCTGGAATCGAACCTGTGACCATTGTGATGACAGTGCTCGTCTTGATCGTAGTATTTATAAACTTTCCTATCACGAAAAATAACAGAAATCACGTGACTAAAAACTCTTTTTGTCCATATGGAAATGTATGTCGCATACTAAAATACAAAAAAACCTAAATAATGTTAGCTGAAATTTGAAGGTAATATATAACGTACGTTTTCATCGACAAAACAATTTCTTTTCTGAAATCACATAATTGGTTCCCGTTTAATTTCGGATCATTTTAAAACTCTGTACCATAGTCTATCAAACTGTAGTCCCTACCGTCATCATTTGAAAACTCATCTTTTAAGACTTGCTTATCACTCCTAAGTTAATTTCTTGGAGAATTTTGCACTGCACCATGATTATGAGATTGCCCAACGCCTGTACTAGGTGCACAACTGAGTTCTTCGAGGATATTGAGACTATAGAAGTTTATTATTATTATTATCATTATTATTATTATTATACACTTATATAGACGAAAATTGTAAAATCATGTTTTATGTTATCGACATTATTAATAGTAAATCTTTTAAACACTATTAATGGAAAAGATTTGTGGCAGAGCCGAGTATTTGTACTGTTCAGTTTAAAATAATCGGTTCAATTATTCAGTGTATCGTATCTTAAGTTGGGATAATGAAATAATTAGTTGCAACATGACACAAACCCTTGTAACACGGTAATTAGTAGAGTCATAGAAATCTGCAACACATTTTACGGTTGAATATATTGAGTTGTAACTGTTTCAGAAATCAGTTATTTGAAATTATAGCTTCAACGAACTCGTAATTATGAATTTTACATTATTCAAATAAGAACAAAAAGTATTTTCTTTCTCAATTCTTTTCAGTTATTTTGTACTCTTTTATTCTTCCTCCTGCCGTTTGAAATACTTTAGTCATTTTGTTATATTGTGTTTTAAAGTTTTATTATCAGAGCTAGTTTATATAAATACTGTCTTTGTCCTTCACATTCGGAACCAAGTCAATGAATAAATGTACGAAAATAATTGATGTTATAGATCATTGGAGCAAACTAAGTTTTACGAATATGGATATTAATGTCCTAATTGTTTTAATATACTAATTGTTTTATGTTGGACAATCTCCATTTTTAAAAATCAAACAATATTTCACTAGCAACCAAACATTATGTCGGGAAAATTATATTTCCAAGAGGCAACCTGTTTATGATTTTAAATATTTATCCATCATCCACTCATAATTATATCATCAGCTCATAATAAATATGACGATAATACAATTGACGGGAGAGAAAAAGATTATTTATATACACTCGTAATAGTGTCCTAAAAATAACACAGATATACAAATGTAAACTTTTTATTTATCCTAATGATTCTTGAACACTAATAAGCGACCATTATGACCCACCTGAAAATTTAACTAGTAATATGCGCGGGTGGGCGCGCGTACGCTCATACACGCACGCATACGTACACTGCATTCAACTACTGAAGTAGAACTACATTGTGAAATAAACATGAATACTTCTATAGTCAACAATTATCATATCCTTAATTACTTGACATAAGTTTGATCAAGTTCGAGGTGCATATGGAATTAAAAAAACATATATTAGTAAACTAAAACGTACATTCCGTGTTTACAGGAGAGCTATTTAAAAAAAAGGCCCAGGTACTGCAGTCGACGCTGTATGGGAATTGACAACATAAAGCGAGAGACTTATAATATTGGTCCTAACTGAAATGAGCAACCGATCACGGGTCTCTAGACCGAAGCTGTATATAGGCACAAGTGTACGAAATATCTATAGCATGGTTATTATGAGTCGACATAAATGATTTATTATTATCTGCGTGTAACATTTGATTTGGTTGTTTCGTTGTTCAAGGTTGTCGACCACTACCCGTGTTGATCAAATTGATGGATGACGTTCAAACGGATACCCGAATCGCGCCCAATGGCAGCAAGTAGAGGTAACAATAGAATGTTTTTGATTTTGTTGTATTATAGACAATAAATATTATCCTTGAAGCGAAGCACGACGACAACTAGCGCACATTTTGTTTTCTCTGATACATTCACTGAAGCGATAAAAATCTGTATAAAGGCCTTGATACGCAATAAAATGTCGTAAATAATGACTAGATTATACACGTATACATACCGAGAATTATGTGATTAACAACATTCTTTATTACATATTACGTTACTTTTAAAGGAGATGCACTAGTGATGCTCAGAACATTACATCGATGATAACTATAAAAAACAAACTGCGTACAGTTATGAAAGACGGCAGGTTGTGTGGTTCAAGCAACTGTGATATCACTACAAACAGATGAATAGATGATAAACAAATATAATGATCATTAGTCTGTGATGAAAGCCAATGGTCGGGATTATATTCCGAAGTCTGTCCTTCGTTTGTGATGGCGACCCTCTCGTATCCGGAACCAGAAACACGATATTAACGTAGAACGGCCAGCTGTAGTTCGATTAACTAGATCGATTGCGACGCAGAACCGCCGTTCGAAACGTCGCGTAAAACGTCGTTTTGGAAATGGCGCACTAACTCTTCCGAGGAGGCATCGGCAATCCCCGGCGAGGGCAAGCACCATCTGCGCACACCCCCCCCCCCCGCTGACGACATCGGGTATCCAACCACCTCACGCGTTCAGCTCGTCCAGCACATCCTGATCGCCGAGAGCCTTTTCCCGTTTGAAGAGCTTCTTCTTGTTGTCCAAATAGTGATCCCAGAGTCCGCAGATGAGCTCGGCGGCGATGATGTCGCTGGCGTTCTTGGCCACCATCCGTATGATGAAGCAGCCATCTCTCCTCAGATAACGGTCGACGAAGTAGTTGAGGTCCACCTTGTGCTTGGTGAAGTCCTCCACCTTGTCCATGGCCATCAGCCGAGACTTGATGTACTTCCGGTTGTGCGGCAGGTAGAGGCTGGTGTAGAGCCACATCAGAAGGCTGCCGACGGTGGCTGTCGTGACGAAGGCGAACCAGAACCAGATGAAGATGAAGATGATCTCGTTGAAGAGGTTCATAGGCAGCGAGCACTGGACCGTGTAGCGGTGCACGTTGCCGAGCACGCGGATCTTGAAGTCGCACAGCGTCACCCGGGGGAACCGCTCCGACGACGTCCACTCTTCGCCCATGGCCATCTTCTGGAGGATCTCGATCCCGTACATGTTGAAGTTCGTGTCGAGGAAGGCGTTCAACATAAAGAGCTGCCCTATGACGTTAGTTATGTATACCAGTTTGATGACTAGGTACGTTATGACGAGGTAGTTGCCGTAGACGGCGTACCAGCAGCTCTTCAGCCGAGAGGCCAACTCGTGCTCGCTGCTCAGCTCGACCAGGAAGCGGCCCATGTGCTTCACCATGTAGCGTAGGGTCTTGTCGCGGCTGTCGAAGTCGGCCTTACGCTGGCACTCGATGGCGGCGTCGGTGATGGTGCTGACCGCTATCCCGGACTTCTTGTTGAAGAGGCGCCATATCGGTCTCGGCAGGTAGAAGAGGATCGCCTGGCAGGAGAGGATCAAAGCCACCCACTGATAGTAGCCGATGTGTTTGTGAGGACCATCCTCTTTCGGTATCTCCTCGTCGTACGGCAGGTAATAGGTGTTTGTCGTCCAACAGACCTGAAACAGATAGAATAGATCGTGTTTATTCAGAGAGAGAGAGAGAGAGAGAGGGGGGTCGAGGGAGAGAGCAATGTTAATTGACGGGTATAATTTGTTTTGCGAGGGTGTGCACGTGTTTGCGCGCGCACTTCTATCTGTGTGTGTGTGCACGTGCGTGTGTGTGTGCGCGCGTATATGCGTGTGTATAACAGCACGTTATCTATCTATCTATCTATCTATCTATATGTCTGTCTGTCTGTCTGTCTGTCTGTCTCTCTCTCTCTCTCTCTCTCTCTCTCTCTCTCTCTATATATATATATATATATATATATATATATATATACCTATCTATCTATATATCTATGTATCTATCTATACATTTTACAAGTTAATTAGGAATAGATCAAATTCAACACTTGATCATCATGACTTATATGATCCCCGATCTTCACCAACAAATGGATCATCAAACTCGTCCTTGTATCATTTCAGAATGACACAAATCATTGGTCTTTACCTTATCTGTGAACTCGGCGTGTGTATCGTCGAAGTGTGCAGGACACCAACAAACTATCGGAACGTGTACGAAATAGAGCGCAGCGATCATGGTCGAAAATGTGGTTAACATAAACGTAGTGTATATACTGTTCAATTGATCCGTATAACTATCACCTGACGACAGATAGGGATCTGACAGGATTTTTAAGACCGAAGCCGCATCTTCCATGGTTAATCCTAATTATCGTTCAGGGCTGGGAAAATTCGAAACTAACCACGTGACACTTTTTTTTCCAGTTCCGTCAATGGCGGCTTAATTTTCTGACGTTCAATTCAAAGCGATCGAATTTAAAAATGGATCGATTTATACTCGCCTTTATACTGGAAGCTTATCACCGTGAAGAGATCTGTAGAAAGACCTTGGTTTATTTATTTAAAGTTCTCAAGGACAAATATGTGGAATCCATGACAAAAAACCAAACACTATCTGTTTGTATGTGTATGTACATACATGCATGAACATGTGAGAATATTTCTGAATATTTCTGAGTGGTCTCATTAGCAAAAGATATCATATATCATTACTGATAATCTGAAGCCACATTATATATATATATATATATATATATATATAATTTTGAATTGATCAACAAGCACCCCTCTATAAATTTCAGCCAATTTCCTCTCTGTAAATAAATAATTCAGCGTTGAAGAAATACAAATATTCTACTGACACCGAGATTTTAAGGCTGACAGTGATGTAAACAAACTAGAATAAACACAGAAGACTTCGTTTAATTCCTAGTTCATACAAGAGCCCATTGCCAGCAGATCTAAACAGTGGTAAACAACGACGTACAGGTAATATGGGCTTGTGCTATATTTCTACTCCTACAATTGTGACCAGTCAATTTAATTACCTCAAATGAACAAATTAGTTAATCAGTTAGATGTGATAACCGACTGCTGAGGTAACGTTCTGTTGTTCTGTTTTAAATTTTAATTTCGCGTTCGTAGGTCGAGTTGGTATAGCTTGTTTTTGCTTTATGAGCATATTATGAGAGAGTGAGTGAGTGAGTGAGTGTTTTGGTACACCTCAGACATACGGTGGACGAGCTATATTCCTCAGGAAAATGAGTGGTTCATCCACGATATGATCCAGAAACAGGGACCTTGGTGGTTAAAGGCGATGAATTAAAAGCTGGGACGACACCGAGAGACGATTCACCTCACAGTTGGTATCTGAGAGTAAGCTGTGATCGATTATTGCATTGATTTTAAATCAATAAATCCTTTATCTTTTAACTTCGGACCAGATATATACAATGCCACTGAACGGGCTTCCTGCTTGATGTAGATGTTGCTGTTTTACGGCCAATTACGTGAACACCGTAGGCTAAATGGGTAATGAGGCTGGAGTTTGAACCCATGTGTTAGCAGTCTGTGGCCAATTACCTTACCAGGGTGTCCATGGAGATGCCATGGCTTCCATCTTAAAAATGGTGTTCTATAACTATACGACAATTAAAAGCATTTAAGTGAAAATAAACACCTATCTCCGCTGTAGTCGCTCGAGATTGTGGCCGAAGCAACCATTTCCCCCACCAATAATTGAAAGGATGATCCGGAATGATAGAGCCTAAGATTCTATTTCAAATGTAGATGCCAGTCATCAAGGAGATAGACTCAGTCCTACCTTATCGGTGTAAGCGGAGTGAGTTGAGGTGAAGTGAGCCGGACACCAGCATTCGATCGGACTACCTATCAGGTGTCCAGCTTGTACGATGAAGGCGAATCCCATCAGCAGGTAGAAGGTATGGACGGAGCTGAGCTGATCCGTGACACTGTCGCCTCCGTAGAGGCGCCAGTCACTGGGATCCGCTGTCACCAAACTGATGATCCTCTCCATGGCTGTTCGTCCCAATCAATGGTCGGGTATATTCAGTCCGCGCACTACAGTTAACACTTAAAGTAAGCCGGGCACTTTTGATGCACTAAAGGGAGCTGATGACGCAAATCAAACTCTTGTTATGGTGAACACTAGTTAAAGATCTATAGAGATATCGCTCTTGAGAGTTGGTCACTTAAAGGATCATCGTTTAAAAGCATTAACACGGGTCTATAATGTGTTTGTTTAATGTGGCCTGTGTATATATATATATATATATATATACACACACACACACACACACACACACACATATTTATATGATATATGAGCTTGTGTGTTTGTGTGTGTGTGCGCAAATAAATTTAAACTGTACGAGATTTGCCTTAACATAGGGGGCTGTGCTATGTCAATATTAAGTGTTAGTAATATAGAAAGTGATTAAGCTAAAAGTTAGTGATTAATGTTAAAAAGGTTTGTCTTTTTCTCCAATTTAAACGCTATTCCGTAAATTGCTGTCTATTACCTCGGGAACCCCATAATTCAGTTAATTCGAACGATTCTGCCGTTAAACCGACTAGCCACCTACCAACAAGTATTAACTTCATAATAACTGTATTGTTTAACCGATATTATGTAGTAATCTGTATTAATTGTTAATTGTACGGCTTTCGTGTTGAAGTTTTCACTGGTCTGCGTCATCGAATGACTCTTGTTAATAAAGGCACATCATTAAATTTACATAATAATAATAATAATAATAGTTAATACGATTATTATTAGCAGTAATAGTAGTAGTATAAATGAGCGCGTGTGACTTGTTTATTTAGCTGTGAGTCTGTTTATATCTGATATATAAGGTCATGGGAACCATGGAGCCACTATATATAGAAACGTCTCGCAAACAATGGTATGGTCTGGTGGTTTAAAGTGTAGTAGTAGTTGTTGTTGTATGGACTAGGATGAAGCCTCAGTAAGCCAATCAGATTGATACAGCTACTGGAGGTGATGTACTAATACATTTATATATTCCATATTAAATATATCACACTCTTCTCTAAATGTCAATTAATATTCATGTGAGTAACATTTATGTGTATCAAAAAGCTAAATTGTACATATAATTAACGGGTTGTGTACACACATCCAAATAATAAACATGGTAGAGAAAAATATTAAACATTTAATCAATTTATGACTGTTTTGAAAATTTGCGTTGCTTTCCTAAGTTAAATATTAAAGCTAATTAAAGTGTGTGTTTTCACTTTACAATATCTAACTAATCGGCATCTGGTCGCGAATGATAAATCACAACGTTCACATACATTGAGGTTATCATAACGTGCCCGTTTATAGCATACCCGGTCACAGTCAAAATATTACCGTACTAATCTGCAATACTTCAGTCAATAACTATATGTAACTGTTGTTTACAATAAACAACAGTTCAATCTAAAGACTTCTATATGAACTTGATGGTCGTCTGAAAGTATCTTGCAGCTGGCTTCGTATTCAGGCTATTGGAGTAGCTGGTGATAATATCGACTAGGAGCTAGCCTAAGAATGAATATTTCATGTTGTTGAAATTGGGAGGGCAGAGACCCATGGCTGTCGCCTGTTGGGAATAGCCACCTGGTGATAATCAATGCTGCGAGGTGGATGATCTGACAGTCTTCAGGGAGAAGGCGATTTTTTGAATTTTCTTCGGTACATCAGGTGGGCTGGGCAATTGAACAGACAATGTACCGGGTTTTATATTTGTTGGCAGCGATGGCAGAGTGTTGGAGATGAAGGGCAGCTGATGTTTCATGTGTATGTCCAGAAACGTAGACGTCTGAGTTGGAAGTTGGCCAGAGAATGTTTCATGTCGTTGTTGAAATTCGGGGTAGAGACTCCTGACTGTCGCCTATTGGTGGTGACGGCTTTCGAATATGCATTATACGTACAGTGTTTCCTCTATAACAGGAACTGCTGGAATAATGGCGTTATAATGAGCGTTAATCAGGAGTTTGATCAGAATATCCTATTACTATTCCCTTAGCTTGTGGACACCGTAAGCGATTAATCATTATTTGTGCGGAATGTCGAGGGCTGTAATTTGATGCCCCAGCGTTCCATCTTCCGTAATTAAGACAACGTTTGCCGAATTTGAATCATAATAGACTGATGGGTATAGGTTCAGCTCGTGACCGTTACATATAGCAATATGGCTTCTATTCTTATTAATGAAAAACGAAACAAAGCCAAACAAATCTTTCATTATGGACTGCCTATTCAATTATACATTCGTTTTGGTTAATTATACAATCGACAAGGGAGACGATTCTTGGGCACAGGTGTGTATGTGTGTGTATGTGTGTGTATGCGTGTGTATGTGTGTAATATAATATAATAATATAATATTTGACATTTATATTGCCCCCTATTCAGCTAGAAGCTTCTCTAAGGTGCTTTACAATTTTATTATCCCTGACTATGTGTGTGTGTGTGTGTGTGTGTGCGTGTATTTCCGCAGTTTTACTCATACCCTGCATTATAACAAGCCCAGCAAATTCAATAATTGATTATCGAACTGCCAATCAAACGAAGGGTTTGAAATTTACGGACTATCAGAAGACAGTAACAGCCATAAACATACATTGGTGATTGACAGTAAACAAGTCACGCAGATTACAATTGGAAGGGAAAATATCCGCTGAATAGTTGAGAATGACCCTTCGTCGGATTTTGGTCTAATTTTAACAAGAAAAGAAATCAGTTCCAATGAATCTAGTACCGAAGTCTGGCTTTATAGGTCCGAAAAATAATAATGGCCGAAATGACAGGGTTTTTAACGTGGCTGGCAATCTGAAATGAGGGAGACGCAAATAGTCTGCAATTTATAGCTTCCACACGGAGACTAATTCTAAATAAATTTAGAATTTAGAATAAATGACATGTTCAGTGTAGAAAACCTTGCCAGTTGCCTGGCTGGATGAAAAACTGCCCTATCTATAGTGCCACGGTCGAGACGCGAACCTGTGACCTCCCGCACAGAATGACCATAGGCAGAGGTAAATAGTCTCACCTAAGTGCTTGATGTCGTTAATGCCGAAAAAAGGTTCTAATTAACAATAGTGGGGATGACATTATACTAATTATTAATTAATGTGTCACTAGAGAGACTCCACTTCTTGATTAGAACTTCCGAATTACTCTTTGTTTTAATCGTTTTTAGCTCACGTTATTCCCAAATAAAGCCATTGTTTGTCAAGTACCATTGTTTGTCAAGTACCATTGTTTATGTAACAATAACTATGTACATTTACGCTGTGCCGATTTATATGTTTTACGACGAGCCTCAAAAAGAATAGTCTAATGTATTAAACAGTGTAAAAAGTCATCGTGCATATCAAATCGAGATAATAAAATTATCGCTTTAATAATAATATAATAATATTGGCCGAAATGGTCAAAGAGAGTGAACCATTACAAAAGATTTAGGCTGAATGAAGTAAATGTGTACGTATTGTTCGAGGTACGAAATTAAGATGATAAGTACCGGAAGTCTTAGCTTCATTATTAGTATTTGTATCGTATCTCGTATGAAGATGAAATACCCTGGTCTTACGTCCTCGGGGATTTGTTTGCTACGAAATTGAATTTCACATTGGAATCGAACCTGTGATGCTTGACCTGAGAAATAGCGCTTTACCCATTGACCACATTATTATTGGCAACGTAATTGAGACTGGCTAGATTACACTGTCATATAATTATACTGTTTAGATTGTTCACACTTCAATAGACCAGCGTATCGAAATGTGTTGGTCTAGTGACGGTTGAACGAGTTTCTGCTGATGCTTATTACTATATATATATATATATATATATATATATACTATTGACTGGGCTGTTATAACAGCGGGTCATGGTCATAATGAATTTATGAATGAACAGGTTGCATGACGTATAGAAAAAGCGAAGTATGTCATCAATCAGCAACAAAGAATGAATGAAATAGTAAAAGCTTAGCTAGAATACGGGCGTAAACATGCATTTATCATAGAAACTGCCCCCCCCATATATATATATATATATATATATATATATATATATATGTATATATATATATATATATATATATATATATATATATATATATATATATATATATATATATATGTGTGTGTGTGTGTGTGTTGAAAAAACGTGCTCTTTAGTTTTCTTTCTCCATTATTAATGTAAATTATAATCTATGTTTATGATAATAAACAAATAAGTCAGTGTGTAAGTTTTCTAGAATGATGACCCATGACTAAACATCTCAATGCTAGGAATAGGTTTAGCTTAAACCGTATCGTGTTCGTGATATGCACGTTCAATGAGGAAATACTTGTTTTGCAAAACATGCGACTGCGTGTGTGTGTGTGTGTATGTATGTATGTGTGTGTGTGTGTGTATATTTCAGTGGACGATAATTTAAGGAAATGCAGTAAAATTTTCTGCATTCCCCAAACCATTCCTTTATGATCAGACTAATCGCGCTACTTAACCCCATCTTATATAAAAAAGTATGATGTCACATTAGAGGCGAGTTTTAATCGTATGCTAACGGATAAATAAATGTACTGATTGATCGACAGATCCAGGTTTCAGTTAGCCAGCTATCCCTGGATTTACGCACACAAGTATACGAATTCAGAATCGAGTATCATCACTGAAATAGGATCTTGTTCTTTGACGAATGATAGGAAAAATAACGGGGACGATCATAAAACTTAATTATCACGAAGGACATGAGAAGACAAGCTGAATAAGTTGTTGTTGTTATTGTTGTTGTTTGGTGTGGTTGTTGCTGTTGTTATTATTGTTCTTATTGGTGTGGTTGTTGTTGTCATTGGTGTGGCTGTTGCTATTATTGTTTGTGTGACTGTTGTTATTGTTGTTATTGCTGTTGTTATTATTGTGGGTTTGTTGTTGTTATTGTTGTTGTTGGTCTGGTTGTGTTATTGTTGTTGCTGTTATTATTGTTGTTGTTGTGCGGTTGTTGTTGTCATTGATGTTGCTGTTGTTATTATTGTTTGTGTGGCTGTTGTTATTATTGTTTGTGTGGCTGTTGTTGTTAGTGTTGTTGTTACCTTATCGGTGAAGTCGACATGACTACTGGCGAAGTGAGCCGGACACCAGCAACTGATTGGTTCGTTGATATAGTTACGAGCTGTGATAACTCCGGCCAGTCCGAGCAACAGGACGACAGTGTGGACCGAGTTAATCTGATCTGTGATGCTGTCCGCTCCACCCATCCGCGGATCGCCGCGTCCATTACTAAGCATCTGGAACAGGCAATCCATGGCCGATTGTTCCCGATCACGCGGAGGATATCAGTTTGGTGCGATCGGGGATCGGCGCCGTTCGAACGCCGCCTGAGCAAATCTCGATTGAGCAAACGCCGTTTGAGCAAAGCATCGGGATCGAAGAATGTCTTCATCCGTAATCCGGAATCTGCAAATATGCAGAAGGCATGAGATTTTCAGTAAGATACCGAAGCGCCCATTCTTCCTCGTTGTTAGATGATGACACAGATAACAAACCGTACTTTTTCAGTTTAAAAAAATGGAAAATCGTTGAAACTGTCGACTATTTCGCCCGCTAGGACGACTATCGTCTTTAGCATGTTACCACATTATCCAGAAATCCAATTCAAATGTTCGATGAAGACGCAGTCCGTGTCACGAGTAGTGCAGGAATCACCCGCCAGTTCAGCCACGAACTTACTCGGATGAACGCCCAATGTACGAAGATCCCGATCAATGATAATTATATAGACGTTTCAACGGCTGCCGAACAGTTCTTCATTCCCGCGTCAGATATTACGCAACAACACACAACTAGTCCTCCACGTGTTGGCCACGATGTATACAACAACTAGTAATACTAATGGGCTGGTAGCCGATTGTTGACGTGACGTCATATTTAATTCATAATCCGGGCTCTTCCAGGTCGATACGCTCTCACCCGGATGACGATGTCCCCTCGCCGCTTCGTGCACTTCTCTCAACATCCGTCATCGTGCTGCTGTTGGCTCACCAAGCGTGCCAACTTCCGGAGTAACGGTTTCGTGGTGGTGGCTGCTAGCGACTGCGCAGCTGTTGGCTAGAACTTACACCAATTCCGACGAGGAGAGTTGCCACCGGATGTTGTTGTGACGTCAACGGACCAGATCGGGTCGGATTATGTGGCTGATGTGGACTTCCTTATTATAATCGAGCAGCGAATTAATTACTACACGTGATCAATTGCCGCCAGGAAGCGACCATCAATATACAACAGCTTCTCGTGAACAATGCAGCTTTATATAGAGTGCGCTTCACTCCAGCATGAAACAGTTTCATTTCATTGACTTGGTCTTTGTATGTATGCGTATGAATGTGTGGGTGTGTGTGTAAGCGCACGCGCCTGTCTGCTTTGTTTATACACGCGTACGTTTCGTGGCTTACGTGCTCGTGATTGTCAGTTTTCGAGACATAACCCTATGGTGACGATTGATTGTTTTACGGCGACTTTTGTGCGCAAGTTAGGCTAAATGGGTATGACTCGAAGTCAAAGATGAAACACCCTTCAGATATGCCCACGCGAAGATTCGAACACGGGTGGTAGTGATCTAGTTAACTTGTCTATAATCCTAAGATGACGTCACGAACACGTCCTATCAATTGATGAATAATGTAAGAAACACATCCTCCAAATACCGTAAGGTGGCTAGTCTTTTCTATTCATTAGATCCTGGTCCCTGCTCCTAATGACTCCTCGCATAAAGACGAGATTCAGTCATGGATCTAAAACATCTCGATCGTCGTGTGTCCGTCCAGTATCTGTTGCCGTTCTACGTCATTGGTTCGGTGTAGCAGAAGCACACTTACTGAACGTCCCTCCTCCCCGATGCTGAATAATGATAAATTCTCAGGACGTAATACATATTGCCCTGGTGGGTCTTATAACATTTGGATGTGTATGGGGATTCGAGCACTCTACGTTCTCCTTCACTTAACAAGTGTATGCTCAGCCTATTGAGAGATATGTGAACGGGAGAAACACGTATAAGACCTGACGTGTATTTCGTGATGTAGAAACGTTTACCTCATCTCTATAGATTAAATGCAATGTTGAACATATTTTACTCATGAGGTACTACTGAAGCCTTTTTGGTGATGAACATGAATTGCTTCACTTGTGTTTGGGTATCAGTAATATCTCGCTTTACGTCATTACGACAGATTAGCCTTTAGTGCACCTTTCTAGAGTAAATTTCAATTCAGCGAACCTCATAACGTACGACGTTACGTCACTAAGTTACGTCACCTACGTCATAATAAAAGGACGTGAAATAAAAATAAAACAATAAATTATAAAATTAAATTAAAACAATTTAAAACACAACAAACACACATTAAAAAACATAAATCATACATATACAATACAATGTTTACATCGAGAGCTATTTTAAGGACATTTATGAGGTTTAAAGTCCGACTTAGATCAAAACTGGGTCACGTTACGACCTTTGGAACGACTTAATGACGTAGGGCGGGGTATGGCTAGATATCTTTTCACATTTATTGTTAGTATAATTCAGATTGACTTCGTTTGTTTGGATGCTATATATATATATATATATATATATATATATATTATTATTAATGTTGTTTATTTATTCGAAGCTATTATCCCCAATTTACGTAGGCGATAAACAAGAGATACGTCACGGCTTAAAATCAGCCCCAAATCTAGACAGCATCTCCAACAGGGATCAATACTAACAGACAGAAACATTCTGATGTTCTGATGTAACTCAACGACTGGGGAAATCCCAAAATGGGAATCTCCTGTTTTATGATTGATAGATCAAATACTGACTACAGGGGCGTAGCTGACGGGAACTTGTCATAGGGGTAATAGGACGTGATAGTATCAGTTGATGAACCATGATACACTAGGAAATAATACAATTTATGATTTTATAACTTTTCTAATTATGTCTGAAACCTCAACTTACTTAATTCAAGTTAGCTTTTCTGATAAATCACAATTCGTTTTTTTAAATCTATCTATCTATCTATCTATCTATCTATCTATCCTATCCATCCATTCATCCATCCATCCATCCATCCATCCATCCATCCATCTATCTATCTATCTTGATAAACAGTGAACCTATGCATTTCGATATAAATGAGATTTTCCGGTACATGATTAACATGTCTAAACAGCATTAGCTTAATTGATATATGTTAGCATATCTTATCCTAGTTAGCTGGTATAATACATGCTAGTTATTCGAAATTCACCAACATATCTGATACATGTTATTGTATCTGATAAATGTTTGTTGATCTGATACATGTTAGTGTATCTGATGATTGTTTGCTGGTCTGATACATGTTAGTGTATCTGATGATTGTTTGCTGGTCTGATACATGTTAGTGTATCTGATGATTGTTTGCTGGTCTGATACATGTTAGTGTATCTGCTGGTCTGGTTATCTTTCATAAAGGTATATATATATATATATATATATATATATATATATATATCTGACTGTTTTTCCTCAAATATCACTCGATCGTTTTGTTTGTGTGACACCTATTCATTAGTGTACTTGATAGAGGAATGCTGTGTATATAGTTTCGTGTCTTGTGATGCTGCGTACTAGATAATTATTAATCTATCTTGCATAGACAGCTTCGACCATACAATCAAATCTGCAGTGTCGGAACTTTAAGGTATCGGAACACCAGGTTGTCGAAATAATGGCTTGTCGGAATACTGAGAACATCCCACCAGGGGGGAGGGGGTGATGAAGTCTGTACATACAATGAACCAATCAATCTCAATCATAACCCCCCCCCCCCCCCCGGGGGGGGGGGGACTACTTACAAAAATGGCCTTCGGGGAAAACGATCGTAGTCGAGCGTTTCCACATAACTATTGTGGCGCCATCTGCCCATACTAATCTCATGTGAGCATTTAAACCGAATATTAGAAATGAGTACACAGATGCATACATACAGTACATGCCGATGAGTACCTTCTGGGAGTAAACGATCGTAGTGGGGGTATCTCATAATTAATATGAATTATGCTGTCTTCCACCATCAGTTGCGAGCTGTTGTAAAATTGTAATTTCTGGAGCTTATATTGTTCTTCCGGTACTATATTGTTCTCTCAACTCCAGTACAGCAGCTTAACGACAACACCATCATCATTCTGTATCATATACAGTACAGTGTATGGCCACCGCCATAATTTAATTGGAACTTTTAGAATCAACAAAAACATCGCCTTCTCTTACTAGAAACTATCTGAAGAAGAGGGAGAATTATCTCCATTTGTATAAACAAGAATGTGTTTGTTCTCTGTGGAAGTCCAGAGATAGATTTATGGGTCGTTTTCATAGCAACATCCGGGAGATCTACACGTTTCAAATGTTATATTATAGCTCTCACAGTGATTTTTGACTTCATGCTCAATACTGATGTTATCGTTATTCCAAATAATAAACACCAGACAAAAGTTCAAATAAGCTTTAGTCATCACAGACTTCTAGTTCTGTAAAGTCGGATGGAGCCCGCCCCTACACAGGTTTTTTTTTCTGGGTTTATATTACAATATCTATCTGACAAGTTGATCCAGAATACATTATTGCCCTATTTATATATCCGGAATATACCATATGGTCACAACACCTCTCTTATCATTGAAGGTGTCAGTTTATGGAGGTAAATGACAGGCAATTCGCAGCATATACCCCCCAGTTGTGTAAAAAATATTCAGGAATTTTCTCTTCATTCTCTGACATGAGCCCCCCTTCTCTCTCTCCCCTCTCTCTCTCTCTCTCTCTCTCTCTCTCTCTATATATATATATATATATATATATATATATATATTGCTACCTAGATATGGGATCCTCTAAGCTAACCCCATCATAGCTCTAATATCACAGTGTAACAGTCTAATTACATACGACTGTGAGAAAGAAAAAGTAATTACGAGGACTTTTATCAATGGCTGGAGCGGGCTTTCAAGATTTTTAGACACAGTCAGTGTCCAAATATTTAAGCAAGGAAAACCTCCAGAAGAAGTACTTAGTATAAAAGTCTGAGTACTATCAGAGTCCAATACAAGACTAAGTCCAATCACAGCCACCTTAAAAAGATGAATAAAGGCGCATTTTTTTTCTTATTCACGATATGGATGATCCAGGTCAGTTTACAAAACTAACAGATTGTATGTCCATCTCCCGACTAGGCTACATACCCATCTGCCTATTTATCCAACTTGATTGCATCTTCGCATATCGTGCCTTAGACAGTGCAACAAAACAGTGCGACAGTCAGTGGCCAAATAATGAACTTCATATAACCTTTATACACAAAGATGGCCTGTGGCTTCGAAAACAAGATTCCTGTGGTCTCTTAAGATCCGACATTTCTTTATACAGGTGATGATCGAGATAGGTGTTACTGAATACAACATTAAGATGATGATTGATGTTTTACGGCCACTTTTGTGCACAAGGTAGGCTAAATGGGCCGGAATACAACATTAAGGTAGAAGATATTAGTCATATGTTTATAAAAGACCCCCGCCTCAAAGTAATTTTCTGTTTTGTCTGCTTCCTGCATCATCTCCCTCTCTCCCCCTCTCCACCCACACTCCTCTCTCTACCGCCTCTCTCCTCCATACCATCCGGACCTTTCAGATATATCCACGTGAAACAAACAAGTCGAATAATATGTTGACATTTGCCAAACCCCTCTCTATGTATTTATATATGGAGGTATGGATGAATGAATGTATGTGTGTATTTTAGTGTCACTGTAAGTGCGTGTGCGGATCTGTGTGCATGCATGCATGTGTGCGCGCATGCACATATCCGCTAATATAAAAACGGGTGATGCGAACCTGTGAGTCTATTAGACAGACACGTACGCATCCCGTATAACACGTCTATATAGGGAAGCGTTCGTGTTTCCCAGTAGTCATAGCAACAAGATTGAAAACGTCAATAATTAAACACTAATATTGGAAGCAGTTTCCAAATGATTGCGGGAATAAAGTCATATAACGATAAGAGATTATTATATAGACTTCTGTAAAACACAAAGCCTAACAATTGTCTCTGTAGTAGTAGTAGTAGTAGTAGTAGTAGTAGTATTTATTTCCAATTTCAATATCAAATAACGTATACATAATGCAATTTTACAAGTATATTACATATAAACAAATTGGGGGACCAATGTAGCCGAAGCTGTCTTCCCATTAACCCCGAACAATCATAGCTAATAATAGTCAGCTCAATAAAACGCTGTTTGTGTATTTGCAAGTCTGGTCATGTGTGTATCGGAAGTATGTGGACCAGGTACCAAGGAATCATATAATTACCTAGACATGTGTGCATTGACAACAATAAGGGTTGTTGCATTTTACAGATGCTGAGTAAGTAGCTAAGATGTAACTTTTCAGGGTTTTCTTAGTTTTTGATCTTGAATTACAAGTGGAAAGGATACTATTCCAATTGTTCCATATAATGGGAAAATTGACTAACGCAACTTACTGGATAGTGCAGAGTTACATCGAGGTACATGCATATGACTAGATTGCCGTGTCACGCGATTTTCCTGTACCTCAGAATTTAGACGGAATAGGCCATCGAAGGATATAGGAAGTCTCTTGTTAATAAAGTCATCCATGAACAAACATACGTGATATTGATACAGGTCACTTAATTTTAAGATTTCACAGTTTTTGAATAAAGCATCCGTATGATTGTTATAACCCGCATTATTAATAATACGAATAGCTCTTTTCTGCAAAGACACAGTTTTCTGAAGGATTGATGAATTAGCGTTCCCCCAAATTAGTATACGATATGAGATATATGGTTGAATGAGAGCCAGGTATAAAGTTTTCATTTGGTAGGAATTTCTTTACTTGTTTTATGCCATATAAGGCCCAAGAAATCTTATTTTTCACGTAAATCAAATGATATTTCCATGAAAGAGTCTCGTCCAGAAAGACACCAAGAAATTTGGTGGTTTTCTCTTGGAATTGAGAACCAATTTACTCTAAATCAGTACCACCAACTGAAATGTCCAAGATGTTAAAATCAAAATTTCTGTATAAGGACACGACGATGATAATTAGTGTTTTACGGCCACTTTTGCACACGTGGTAGGCTAAATGGGCCGAGCGACCTCCGAAGGTAATGAAGCGAAGTGAAAGATGAAATAACCATCAGATATGGCCACGCCGAGATTCGAACACGGGTGATAGTGATATGTGGTCCAACACGCTACCGCTAGTCCTTATTCCGGCGGTTCCATTTTGCCGACGTCCTAGTATATTTGTGTAAATTTTGTTTCCTGTGGGCCCTGTGGGGGGAAGATAGCTTTAAGTAGCTACACAGGTCCTCCAATTTGTATGTATTCGACTATTATGTTCTATGTAAAATATAAACCATAACAAATAATATACAAATTGTAAATAAATATCATTGTCATTCATCGTCATTGTCAATATTTCTGACTTTCATTCGGAGACAAACTATATCTGATCATCAACATTAGGAGACACCTTGATACTCAATCACATACATATATTTGGTCCCCTCGTCAACGTACTACATTCAGAATAGCAACTGAAGTTTTGGGTATACAAAAAAGGTTGGTAATCGAGCGCGCTTTGAAGAAGGTACGAGAGAATACATTGTGTAGATGGGACACGTTTCATGGCTGTACTCAGAATGTCCCCTCCCGAGGGCTAAATGTCGTCGGATGCAGCTATCAGGACAATAGACTAATGAAGCAATGACATTATACTCCCGCCAAAACGATCAATACGTTTTTGTATCATTTGGTACTGAATTCTTATATCGACTGGTACTTAGTTCAATCGGTACACAAATATTACAGGATCACAATATGATCCAAACATAACATTAAGTAGACGATGATGTAGCTGCTAGCTACTCGGATCCATATATGAGAAAAATCCCCCCCCCGTCCATAACTCACCATGCCCACAAGTCAGAGCAGCGAGTACGTTTTTTTTCTCTATAATATATAAGTACTATAGAATGTGCTTCTAGCTAACATCGCGATATATTGATCCCTCTAAGTTCCCTTTCCGACTTCATTTCAATGTTATTCGACAGCTAACTTCCGGCTATTTTTGGTCCAATCTTTTAATGTCTTTAAACATTAACTAATTAACCACAGCTTCGATTCTTTTGGTTTCTTGTGTCTTTAAACGTTCTTAAGATGGAATGTACACAATATAAGCGAGTAGCTAACTAACAGATTGGTAGTCATTAGGTACTATAAATCAACATTAATTTGTCATTTCGTTTCCCTGATGCTGACCAG
>JAODUP010000404.1:0-55000 GCA_025642065.1 Paralvinella palmiformis | reverse complement strand
CTAATCCACGACGATAATCAAATATTCGTGTTTAGGTAGACGTCATTTTAATATTGTGACAAATCCGGAATAACCACATACCGTAAATGTAAATAATTGGACCCGGACAAACTTGGATAAGATTCGAACGGGAAGGCACGTAAACTATAGCTGCTGCCCTATCACTCATCACGTGACCACAAATCTGAATTAAACGCGACTGCGCAACTAATCCCAAATATCGTCCATTAATCGTGAATCCAAACACGATATAAACGAGTTATATTAGTTAATGGCGATGGTAAAATGGCAGTAATATAATGGTATCAGACTAGACGGTGGCACCGAGGGAGTCTACTGGGAGTCTAGAGGGAGTCTGTAGGTAGAGTAAATACTTGGAAGCCTAGGTGTGACAATACAGTATCCCCGCCATCACGTGATTACAGAGTTATGGAATAATTACGGACGGGTTTTAGATCGATGTATTGTTATCTGTCACGATAATGACCAATAACGCAGGTACAGTGTAGAGTACTAGAATACTCTTAAAATATAATAATTTATACTGAAACATTCCATCGACAACAAATACTATATTTGAGTAATAACATTTTATAATATTGCAACACTTGATTAAGAACGAGTGTTGAAGTATTATATATAACATTGATGGCGATTAATCAGCTCTCTCTCTCTCTCTCTCTCTCTCTCTCTATATATATATATATATATATATATATATATATATTATATATATATATATGCACCGCTGTTGCTTAACTGGTTGCGCGGTTGGCCATATATATATAGTACCTGGGTTCAAACCTCGGTCAGGCTATGTCAGAAGTGTGTTTCATATTTCACTACGCCTCATTACGCCTTGCCCACAAAAGTGACCGTAATACAGCAACACACACACACACACACGCACACACACACACACACACGCGCGCGCGCGCACACACACACGCACACAAGCAGACACTAATTTGTTTTTTTGTTTGTTTTATTTTTGATACCTAGCATCAAGTTCCAATAATAAATGTATTTTATTATTATTATTATTATTATTATTATTATTGACATTATAGGTTTAAACATACATCATCAGACACTCACTGTACATCTACACAAATTAAGAGGCGTTCCCGTGGCCCAGGTGGTAATGCTCTGGGCTGCAACCTTCCTGGTCGAAATTCGAATCCCAGTGTTTCCTACACAGATGTGGGATACATTATGAGGATAAACAAAACATTGACTTAATCCCGAAGAAATTGATTCTCAGTATTTTACCTTATTTTGTATTTGATAATTATTGTTGTTACTTTATATTAATTGAATGTTGAAAGTAAGCCTCGTTTTGACTGCCTCTCTCTCTCTCTCTCTCTCTCTCTCACGAACGAATATAACCATAAAATAAAGAGGGCGGGGGTTGTCCGGCTAATGCTCCAGAGATAACCTTATCTCTACGATGTGGCTAGGTACCTGTGTACTCCTGAGACTGACCTTGAGATTCTCTTACTCGATAGATACTGACGATCGATAAATAACGAGATAACCCCTTTATACCAAGAGAAAGATAAATGTTTGACTTAGAGATGGAGTCAGTCTGTTCCGTGATACAGAGTCGTCAATCCTCGGGAAACAATCGTCCTTTTCATAGAGATCGACAATCTTCGGAAAATCGGACGACCAACCAGGAGCCGGCTAGCTTTATTACTCCTTTCGTAATAACGGTCATTGGGAGCAGTGATTTATTGTATTTTACTCTATTAAAATCGTCTTTAGTTGCTCTTCGATAAATCAAATAGCATTATCTATTTTTGACACTTTAAACGCGGATTAGTTAGTCGCGACTGCAACATAACCAAGAGTGAACTGCATTATGAGAAAATAATGACTCCCTTTTGAGGGCGAAATTCTGAACAGGATTTACTATTCACTAAAACAATCGTTTGCTCACGGTCCGTTCACTTCAAATTTGTTGGGAAATGTAAAAGGTATATTCAGGCTTGTAATATAAAATATTGAACTCACAACATATTTCTAACTGTGGTCTGGCAAAAAGGTCAAATTAAATTGCTCTCGCATATGAAAAATCAATTGAAATATACACGGCTATTTCGTATTATCAAACTGACAGCGTAAAATATAAATGTAATTAATTGATCAGGTATTTATGGGAGGTATCAGGATATTCTAGAAAGAAGAGGTTTCGCGGATTAACGTACAGCATGATAATATATTATTAATAACCTTATCTACTTTCATCAATGAAAAAAGAATGTTATTATATCCACAGCCGGTGTTAGTTCAGCTGGATTGTTGTCACCGACGTCAAACGCTAGCTAGCCTCTGATTGGTCAGGTACTTTATGAATCTTCAGAATGAAAAGGACCATTGATTGTATTCAATGTTATATCATTAGATCCCAGAAGTTATATATATATATATATATATATATATATATATATATATATATATATGCATACGTGCATGTGCATTTGCGTGTGTATGTATGCGTGTTGGCATGTGTGTGTGTGTGTGTTGTGTGTTTAAAATAATTAGGGTATCTGATCAGGTGAGAATAATATCAGATTGGTGATATGATTGGATGTTAGTGACAGCCAATGACATTTGTAGATTTTGGCTAACACTCGACACGGTCTAAAGCCTTCACAAATGTCGTTAAAGTATGTCGCAATACGTTCTTTAACACTCATAATATACTACATGTGGCATGTAGTGACACATTGTGTCAATGCCTGATAACACGTTGCTGCATGCACGTCATAATATATTATTAATATTGTCGAGCGGCGACAAGCTGTAGTGAAACATATCCTACAAGTACAGGTACGTGTGGGATTCGAACCCACAACGTGAATGTTTGGAGTGCCGTGCTCTAACCACTGAGCCGTCGGAGGGTACTGTTGTGAGATGTTATTCTAGGTCAAGTTGTAGTGTGTCAATATATATTGAAGTATAACAATACCGTGCTATAATATAGTATACTCATAGTATGTTGTAGTATCTCACACTATGCACTAGTATTATATTATACCGCGTAGTATGTGATGGTATATTAAAATATGTCTTAGTAAAGTTCTATATTTTATTGCATTGCTCTAAATCTGGTTCCTTTGTGTAGCGCCATTGAACGAAAGATCTTACAACAGCAATATTATATTATAACTATAAACTAACCACCGAGAGCGTACCTGTCTCAGGTACACCGAGTCATGGTTCATTACTTGTTATGATTAGAAACGGTTCGATAAAGATAAATGTCTGCTGCTGAACGGAATTGACTCTATAGGCTGGTACTTCACATAAAATGGTATGAAATTACTCGACTCTCTCTGGATTATGCGTGTGTGTGTGTATGCGAATGCCTGTGTGTGTCTTAGGATATATATATATATATATATATATATATATATATGAGGGCATTGGCTCAAAAAATCAACACATAAGTATCGTTTAAGACCTATACACCCATACGTTTATCCATAATTAAATCTATGCGTACTTGAACCTAAACACATAACATAACAACTTATACCCCCAAACCTCTTGATACATACGTATACATACATAATATATATATATATATATATATATATATATATATATGGGCTACTCATCAGGCTGTGGGGAAACAGCTAGTAAGCTTTTCGTACATGACAAATGTGTCACGCCCACCGGAAAACGGTTGTATATAGACTACAGCTCGCAGTAAATAACACGTGCCTGTGATTCACTGGTAAGTTAATACATACACAAGATAACTACTTTGACACAATGTGTTTAGATTCAGCTGTAATTTCCTGTGGTTCAAAAGAAACCTATAGATGAGAACATTTCGACACCACAGATGCTGACCTCAGCTTCATTCTGGGTTCAATGTCTAAGATGTCTCATACTGCGAATGACACGTAGGTATTATAATAGCTATACATTCAATAATTTTCTTAAACGAGTATTACCTCATTTTAAACTCACAATATAGGAACATGTTACCTGCAGCTGAAACACCCAAGGATATGTTTGCCGGATATATATATATATATATATTTGTGTGTGCGTGCGCGCGTACGCACACACACACACACACACACACTAAAAGTAGAAACTCAATATCAAGACAAAACAGTGTCAATCCCACACACCAATGAATACAACAGAAAAACCTAATAATTGATTGTAGTAAATTGGATCCTTCTCTAGCCAGATTACAAACAAACAAGACGTGGCCTTTGTTAAGAAAACGGGATATTTCGTGCTGTCGTCTTGATGACCTTAATGACAGGTGTAGCCGAAATAGGTACTAGACTATTTGTATTAATCTGATACAATTCTCTTATTTCGCAGAGAGACATAAATGATTATATAAATACAGACCAAAGAATGCGTATCGCTAAAAAGTTCGCGGTATCACGAAATAAATATCATTAGATAACCTAAAATAATGCTGGATAAATATTATAAAATATATTAAAATAGCAAAGAATAATGTCCAGAAATGAGTATAATATACGACGGAAGCCAAAATGTTAAAACTATCACAGAGTAAACATGATTAGATCGTATAATAACTATAATCAAAGAATATATTATTTATTATTGTTAACAATTATATCAGCGAAGTTAGTTACTGAATAAATACTTATAAATAACCTTAAATATTGAGGAAGAAATATACCCAGACTTACAGATATCAAACAATATATAGAAACATAACTTAACTTGTGGCAGAGTCGTTGTATTTGAGTACGTCAGTGACTGAGTGACTGAGTTACTGAGTGACTGAGTGTTTAGGAACAATCTGCAGAAAAGTTCATTTAGTGTAACACCTTTGATCATAAAAAAATAACTTATTATTAGACTGTGTCACAGACATAATATAGACGTAAGCGGATCTGATTAAATAGATAAAAAATGGTGCAGTCATTTCCTTCTGCCATCTGTCCCACTTTAAACCGCTATTGATATAAATGATAACGCTTATCTGGCGCCACCTGGTGTGTGTTCGTTAATAGAAGCTTTAGGTGTCTTTGATGTTATTTTATTGGATATCATGTCTCCAAATAATAATATTCCAGACGTAAATATTTCCCTGCTACACGACTAATAATAATAATAATAATAATAATACCGTTATTGTGCCAGTAATTAAACCTAATATTAATGTTGACTCAATAGATAAATGACTTTCATTTTCATTTGAGAGCTAAAATAGACAGGAATATATCAGGCTGGAATGAAATAATACATAATGTGTATATATGATGCTATTTCGATATCATATGTGTATGTGTGTGTCCTTGTATGTGTATGTATGTATGTATGTGTGTGTGTATATATATATATATATATATATATATGTGTGTGTGTGTGTGTGTGTGTGTGTGTCGGAGGAGGGGAAGATTATTCGCGGTATATGGTACGTAACTATCGTAAATAATCAATGAACGTCGTTGTATGGCTGGGATTTTCCTTATTTTAATATCTGAAACATTAATCTGGAAAATGTCTTCTTGTTGGCTAAGCAACAACAACAACAACAACAATAATAGTATTTGATCAAGCACTTATTCAACTTGAATTGCTCCAAGTCTAAAGCTATTTACTTAAAAACATACAAATTAAAATATATTCCAAGCTCATTCATCACAAACACATTTTATACATAAATATCCTGGTTAATATATTATAAATAAACTCATTTGAATAAGTGGGTTTTAAGAATCTTACAAAATACTTATTAATTTGCTGCAGCGTTAATATGATTTAGCAAAAGTGAACAAGAGCCAGATCACAGCAGTCCCATTGGTATATACGTTTGGGTCAGATCAGTACTTTTTATTTGTGAAACAGGATTTTGTACAGGAAGTCAGTGCATCTGGGACAAAACTGGCGTTAGATGTTCCCCTTTGCGAGTGCGCGGCACAGTTTTGAAGGGGATTACTTTATAACAATGCATTGCCATAGTACAGTCGAGAAATTATAAAGGTTTGGACTTGAGTCTTGCATGTCTCATCATTTATTAGCCTGCGAATAAGTCCAATATTTCTTATTTCATAATGACAGGACTTACATATAATCTCCCAGGTAGAAAATACAGCATCGTGTGAAATAAATAATGATTGGTGTCATCCAGGTATTACAGACAAGACAAAAACGATCTCAACACACACATAAACAGGCGCGCGCATACACACATACAGGCACAGACACACAAACACACATATACAGGCAGGCATGCATCCACCCACACCCATACAGACACATGTACACACACACACATACACACACACAGCAACAACATAACCATACGATAACATTAATTTAGACCTGGCTACGGCACCGTATAGAATAACCACATGGGGAAATGGTAAAATGCGAAACGGATCAACCGAAACACGAACATCTGACAATGTATAAACATACCTTAATGTCCCGCCGTTCGCCAGACGACCATCGCGTTCCAGCGTCTAGCCTCCATGTTGTGTACGAATCTCCCACGTGTACAATGATTTTCTGATAGCGTTTGATAGAGAGAAAGAGGGAGAGAGAGAGAGATCCTTGCCGTCTGATTACGGCTATAGCAGCGTGATATGCCTGTATGCGTTAGGCCGTATAGGCTCCGTGCCAACTAAACCGTCAATGGCTTCGGCGTGGAATATAACCAACATCAGGCCAAGTCTGAGGGCAGGCGGCCATGGAACAGATCGATAAAACCTCGGCTACACACTCACACATCTGTATTAGAACAGACAGGCAAGTATCATCGTTCATCATATAGATAACTAATTAATGTCTTTATTATTATTAATATTATTATTATTATTATTATTATTAATCTTGCTATCATCATCATCATCATCATCATCATCATCTCTATCATCTGTATAGATTCCTTGCTTTATCTGATTATATTTTCTTGTATTTTCTTATTTTCATTCACAAATAATTTATTTTTGTTTATCTCGTAATTTAATCTTTCGTTGACTATCTGTTTAGACACGTAAAGTTGATAACATCAATGGATATTGATAGTTTTGTTTGGGCTAAATTTATTATATAAACAAACAAACAAACACGTAGAGAAGAAAACAACAATACTGACATTGTTATTCGACTCCTATTTTGGCGTTAATCTGTTCTGTGATTCGAGATTTATATTTAATTGAATTGAGTAAGGATTTGGTAAAGCTAATTAACACGCACGCACACACACGCACGCACACACACACACACACGCACCGAGTTGAGATAAAGTGTACTACCACCATCAGACCTGATGACTAATATGATGTGGGCTGATGTTTACTAAAAGCCGTCAAAATGATAATTATTTCAGAACCGGAACGAAATTAGCAGCTGCATTTCTCGCCAGGTGCGCGTCGCCTAGCAACCGAGCAGGTGATATAGAGCCTTAAGGGGAGAATGGCTACCAGCATATAAGTATATATATCGTCTGTGTTATGATGTTATTAATATTTTATAACAAATCCTTGTTAATAAAAGGAAGAACGTTTGAGGATAGAGAGAGAGAGAGAGAGAGAGAGAGAGAGGGTAGAGAGGGTAGAGAGAGAGAGAGAGAGAGAGAGGGTAGAGAGAGAGGGTAGAGAGAGAGAGAGAGAGAGGGTAGAGAGAGAGAGAGAGGGTAGAGAGAGAGAGAGCACGAGTGAGAGATAGATAGATAGTGTGAGAGAGAGAGAGAGAGAGAGAGAGAGAGAGAGATACGCTGTTTAACATTATATCCAAAATGTGTCTTAATTTTGTTCTGAACTTTTAACCTTTGTGTGAGCGTTATGACGTACACTGCGGCCAGGGTTTTTATCGTTATCTACGGTACATTATGACAAACCGATCGGTCTGTGTAACAACAGTTTTAAAACAGTAAGTAAAAGGCATTCTCCAGATTATTACATTGTTCGGAGTAATACCATTAATCAGTGAAATATTTGGTTTTATACAACGCGTAATTGCCGAGGCTGGCTCCTATACGAGTATTTGTATTTGGTATCATTTTAAGCCTTTAGACATAAAGCGCTGTGATGGTGTAGTGATGTTATAAACATTCAGAGTTCAAATTCCACCCCTGGATGAGGACATGGGGATGTTTCCGTTTACTCTCACTGATTAATCGAGAAATATCGATAACATTCATAACGTTTATTAAATAGTTTCCAGCTTAAATGGTTCCACGATGAAAATATACGGCGAATATTAAGTGGGAATCCAGTATTTCCAAATCTACTGGAATTGTACGGTTTAAATAGTGATCCGGTTATGACACACACACACACACACACACACACACACACACACACACACACACACACACACACACACACACACACACACACACACACACAGTAGGGAATTATGAGAAAGATTGGGATTTTTCAATAGCAAGTTTAATGGGGGATCCTTGCCTTAAGAAAATGTCGCTAACAAGCTATAATTTGTAAAATATGTTTGTTGTCATAGTGTTGGTCAATGTAATCAGTCACTTATATAGATCTTTAAAGACTGATGGTCTCAAGATCAATAATATGTATATCCTATTACTTCTGATGGTCATTATTATGATAAATAAAGAGATAAATTGTTCGGGGCATTTTTTGATATGGATATGAATCCTGGATGTTCACTGAAGACGAAACAAAATTTAGAACCCGCAGAACTCTGAACACCAATGAAGAGAACCACAGGACAGTGAAGTTAATAGGAACTAGTCCTTAAAATGAATTAGTAAGGGAACTAGTGAGTGAGCGTGTTATTGTTTTGTTAAGTTTAAAAAAAAAGTAAATGACTGAATCAGATAAAAAAGTCAACAAACAGGAGACAATATTATAATTCGATCTCACGACCTCACCAAGAAAACTATAACACAACAAATGAGATTGGCGGCTCTTTTTATCGTTTTAGCATGATAAAGACAGGGTAGAATCGAAATAATAGTTAATTGATCATAGTGATGATGGTCTGACAGCAGGACAATAATTAATCATAGGTGAAGGTTCATCCATTTGATGCGTGAGCTTCATTGCTTTTTTATTTACATAATAAATGTTTACAACGTTATATGTTGTCGCTCGTACGTTGCTGTAAAATATGTAATAAATGGTGTATTTCACAATCGTGACCAATATTATATTTCTCGGTGGTAGATGAACGTGTATAACCGGAAATAGATCGTAACAATCCTTTGTGAAATATGTTGACGGAAATCAAATCATAGAACGTTTCTTCGAGGCAAGATAATTCGTCTTATTCGAGACAATGAATCTGTGATCGATTTTCCATTCGCCATAATTCATCCCTTCTTTGACGTAATAACGTTAGCGTTGATCAACATACATTTTACGTCACTATCTCACACCGACGAGCTTTAATCTCATGCTGCACACGTTTCGCTTCGAGTTGAGAAAACATGCCGCAAATTGTCGTTGGTGGTTTTATTAACCTTAGACCGAGCTTTACTAAGGAAACCTATGGCCTTGATCATTGTAGTTTGATCCGAGGAATCGTTGATTTGTGCTCACTGATAGCGCTGTTTATTGGTTATTCGCTAAGCACGTCACGCAGCAAACATTAAGCATTCCAGTTAAGCGAGTAAACTTTCGTGTATATTACGTGATTTTCGGCTTATGAGGGAATTGAATTAGCCGAAGTGGATTTCATTTATGAATGACGCGTGCTATTGCACAGAAGCGTTTCCATGGAAACGGCATCCCTTTTACTGTTGTTCTAGTATTTATGATGGCGAGTCCCATTTCGGCGAAGTGGCCGTTTTTATGCTGTCTCTGGCTAATCACATGATTTGCTCCGTGTACGTTTGCTATTTTGGACGTCTGACACCATTTCTGTTCGGCAAAACCTAGTTTGTTTACGAAACAGCAACAAATCTATTTATCTCGTATTCGCAATTTATGATTTTCACGGATCATCCATTAATCTATCCCCTTTTGTTGAAAAAGCCCAAAGATAGTTGAAAAATCTTTCTAATACATGATCTACCAATTTCGATTTTTGTTTTTGGTGTGCTTTAAATATAGACTTCATCATCTGATAAATTATACAAAAGGAAAGAAATCCCGTAAATCTGAGATGCACGTTTGCCTTTTTTGTGTTGTTCAAAATTGTCAAAGTTTAACATAATAATATAATAATAATATGTAATATTTATATAGCGCCCTATTTAGCTAGAAGCTGCTCTAAGTCGCTTTACAATATTATTTACAATATTATTATCCCTGACTCAGACTTATTTCCACCCAGCTCACATCTCAACTTCCAAGGGAGCATACGACGCATGCTGCCATTATAGGCGCAAAGCGTTACACACACATAGCCATCGCGTCCTGTCAGGTACTCATTTATTTATGGATGAGTGAACCAGTCGCCACATGAAAACATTGCAACTTAAGGAGCCTCGAACCCGCGACCGTACGGCTATGAGTCCTACGCTCTAACTAACTGAGCTATCACCGCTCGACGTGACCTTCTAATTTATGTATAAACCATTTTCCTTCACACCACTGTTAAAGTTGCTTTTGACTACGGCACCGAAAGGTCACAGAATAATGTAGATAAAGAAATCTTTCCGAGCATCAACTCCCAGGCTTTGGAAACAGACTTATTTAAATTATTCTATTTATGATTTTATATATATATATATATATATATATATATATATATATATCTAATGTATGTTTGGATATTGTGTTTGCGCCATCTGAGCCAGAAACTATTTTAATTCTGTTTTCAATGTAAATCACGTGAAAGCTACTCAAATTGATTAAGTCGCTATACAGAATGGTTTTACAATATATTTGATTGGCGAGAAGTGAATGCGAGGAATCAGTTGATAAACCGGTGGATGCCTATGCCAAAGGTATCCAAAGAATCTTGAATAGCCATGCTTCCTCTTGTTAAAAATCATCACGTTTCGGACGTTACTCTGATTTAAGCTTAGATTTGCTAAACAAATTAGGACAAAACCAGAGAGAACCATGCCGCCGACCTTCTTTAGTTATAAGTTTAAAATATACAGGAATCTCTGTAAAAAGTAAATACATTACTATTGAAGGAGAAGAAGTGTTTCTATTTCACAAAGAAAAAGGAGCACGGAAAAGAATTTCTTCAGATTAACTAGGAACTAGAAGAAGTAATTCAAGTGAAAATCTTCTACTTTTTACCTCAACTTACTCCTGAAGGACAAGTTCAGCTATTTCTTTATGAGGAAACCAACAATCATCAGGAATAAGATCATTTGTGATTCCACAAATAATACCTGCATATATATATATATATATATATATATATATATATATATATATATATATATATATATATATATATATGGATGCAGCTATGATGTTTAATGAAACAAATGCTTGAAATGTTTCGATCAGCTTCTGAAGTTGAGGTCAAGGAGAGACTCACCAACTCTTCGAACAAGTCATGTGACTTGCATCCCCTGCCTACTTGGCTTTTGTAGAAATGTCTGGATCAACTTCTGCCACTGATAAAAGCCATTATCAATAGGTCAATGGATGAGTCCGTGATGCCGTTGTGTTTGAAAAGAGTCAACATAACCCCACTGCTTAAGAGATCTGGGCTGGATAAGGAAGATATGAACAATTATCGTGCTATTATTAACCTTCCTTTAAACCTATTGAAAAGGTAGTAGCAACGAATATAGAAGGGCACGTAGTGCACAATGGCATCAATGGCAGTTATCAGCCTCCGTATCCTAGATGTCATTCAAGGGAAAATGCTCTCTTGAAAGTGAACAGTGACATTGCTGAGGCTCTTGATGAAGCATCCATGACTGGATTAATCATACTTCAGTTAAGTTAAGCCCTGTGATAACTGGGATGATATTTTATCTTCAATTGAAGCTTGTATTGCAGACAAAGGTATTTAGATGAACAGAAACATGTTGAAATTGCTTAAGAATAAGACCAACTTCATTGTTTTCTCATCCAAACAACATATAAACAAAATTGAGAATCTTTGCATTAAGGTAGGATTCAGTTATATAAATTCTTCTATGTCCGTGGGTAATCATTGGCATATGTTGGATAATACTCTATGAATGGAGAAGCTGATGAATTCTCTATCTAAGTCCTGTTATTATCAACTAAGAAACATGACATAAAGCTTATTCTTAAGTACATAGATAATGCTGCATACAGGACTTTAGTCCAAACACCTTTAATTTCTCGACTGGGCTATAACAATGCACTGTCCCTTTCTTTTTCTGACAAATCGGCTAAAGCGATTACAGAACCGTGCTGCACATCTGGTGACACTTACTCGCAAAGGGGAACATATATGGCCAGTTTTGTTCCAGTTGTATTGGCTATTTGAACGTTTTAGATCACTTTAATAGATCCTGTTTCACTCATTCATATTCCGTAGTGGAACACCACCACTGTATATAAGCGATCTGACCCCAAAGCATATACCAGTGACTCACACAATGAGAATGCCCTAATCTGTTGACGTTACCAAAAAGCCACACAGCAATGTACCGAGAAAAATCGTCCCGAGCCTCAACTCCCAGGCTGTTTAATTATTATAAGGTTCTTAAGCCACTAACTAAAATAACTTATAATATATAAACCAGTTTATTTATTTATAATCTGTTTATGATATGTAAGATGAGAACATGTTTTAATTATATTGTAGATGTAAAGGGGTTTAGAGCAATTCAGATTTAATTAGGCACTATATAAAATACTGCTGCTGTTACTACTACTACTGCTATTACAACAACAACAACAACAACAACAACTACTACTACTACTATTTCTACTACTATTACTACTACTATTATTATTACTACTACTACTACTACTATTACTACCACTACTACTATTACTACTACTACTATTACTACTACTATTACTACTACTATTACTACTACTACTACTACTACTATTATTATGTAGGTAGCCAACGTGTAATGTCTCAGCTAATAAATCAGGACTTTGAAGTTTGTGGCTGATTGATGGAAGATGGATGGATTATTGTCGATTATGTGGCGACAGACTCCTTGTAAAAACAGGAGCACCCCCCCCCCCCGAAGTCGCTGATGATAGCAGGTTGGTAAGATTCGTACGAGCATGGGAAGTTCAAAAAGGTGTGGGACTTGGCCCTAAAACGAACAGACAGACAGACAGACAGACAGACAGACAGACAGACAGACAGACAGACAGACAGACAGACAGACAGACAGACAGACAGACAGACAGACAGACAGACAGACAGACAGACAGACAGACAGACAGACAGACAGACAGACAGACAGACAGACAGACAGACAGACTGATTTAATGACATACAGAGAGACCCATAAGTTTCCCATAGGAGTAAACACGGATCCGAACTATAAATTGTCAAAATTAAAACTTTTATTTTATTAAATTAACTGCAATGACAATAATGACTAAATATACAACAAACGAGTACCCAGAAATAAAGTTAACAAACAAACAAACAAACAAACAAACAAACAAACATTTCTGATTATTTTGCGCCAAAATTTGAGATTGATCTTGATCCTGTCAGTAGATCCTATTAACAGAAACTACTCCCATAATTAAAAACGTATTATTCTTTGTAACAACGACATCATTTACTAAAAAGGATTTATTAATGACAATGTTTTCAGAGTTACAATCAATTTGGATGCGAACTTGCTATTTAACAAAGCTCTGCCTACATATGACATATATTATTATATCAAACTGTTGTATTGAAATATAATATTGATGAAAGAATGTAAACAGTTATTTATAATTTAAAAAAGAAAATACCCCCCCCACCCCCCAGAAGTTGTAAAATTACACAATGAACAAAAATGGCAAAAGATTAATTGAGTGTGGAATGATAGGTGTCCACCTTAAATAACGATTGAAAGACAACTGAATGACTGATCTATTGTATAATCTAGTCTTAAAACCTATCCTTTGGGGGAAAATTGAGGGATTAGGCTGGAGATGCTTATTGATGGATGAAATATCCCAGAGAAACAACGAACGGAGAGCAAGGTTCTTCTTTATGAAATAATATATATATATATAGTCGTTTATTGATGAGATTCTAGACATATTTATTTACTTCATCATTATCTGTTCCATGTACATCATCTGATGTATTATACGTCAGGATTCTAATTTGTTTATTATTAAATGATCAATCATTGTTTTGTTTGATATTGAGAGTAACGAATGTGTCTGATACGATAAAACAATAGAAATAGTTCGGTAGAGGATGGGAGATATTAGACAATATAGTCTAAATCTAGCTCGTGTTAATCTATCATTGATACACCATATCAATATATGTACATAATATCAATTCCCGTATTGCGATAAATACAGTATTTACGGTGTAATGACCCTAAATCATGACCACCACGTTCAGTTATAAGCTTGTTGTGGGATACATTTACTGGTTTCATGATTGTAAGATAGTAATTCTGATGATTGCTTTGTGTTTAATAAATAAGGCAATATTCCTAAATTGTATCTGATTGTTAATTGACTAGTTTCATTATTTTCTCGGTTACTGTCTCGCCGAGTTCACAAATTACAAATTGAATATTTTCCACACATAATCAAGAACAATTTGTTTGTATTAATTTTTATATAATCAAAAATGAATGATTGTATAATTGTGTGTAGATTCGATGTTGGTCACATATAGGATTCAGGGTCGAGGGTGTGACTATCCGTGGGAAAAACACAAACACAGGGACAAGTCCGATTCGAACACACATCCTGGAGTATTGCAGCGCAAATAATCAATTTTTATTTGATTTATTAGTGTACTATTTTGTAAAAGGTGGATGTGTGTATGCGTTTTTTTCTATTCGTTTGTTTCACACAAGGGCACACATACGCATTATGAATAGCTTCAATTCATTATTCATGATATTCATTTAATTCACGTTTTATATTTTAACTAGCAAGTGACATCATAAAAATTACAACAATGTAAGACGAGAAAAATATGTCACTACGTTTTATGGTATTGAAGGATGCTAAGAAACATGTATAAGTCTATGTATATATGTATCAATATATGAACGTGTCGAACATTTTATATTGAGATTGATGTACGTCAAGTTTTATTTATATTTATATTTATGGAGGTAGAGGTCTCAAAGGATGTTTAGAGATGTTGATGTTCTCCGTCTGTGCCACCATGTGCGCATCATAAAACATGCACGCACGTGCGTGCGGACGCACACACACGAGCAGACTGACGCACGCCTACACACAATAATTAAAGATGTTCTCTTCGGGAGATATACTTCAATGTTGGAACTATCTAATTACTTCCGATGTTCAATCAGTGACTTATCTTCGCAGACAATGTCCATTGTAACACTGAACAATAGCTTGAGTCTTAGTTCATATTGACCAAATGACAACAATAATCCGATTATATCTGTCAATGTTTATAGAACATTTCTCCAAAAGTGACTTAGCGTTGACAAAGGATCCAGGACATGTCGTACTCCGAGTCGACAACGTATGGGCTGAATTGTTCATGATATCATGAATAAAAAGCATGGATTGTGATCATGCTGGAGATCCTTAAGGGATAGAGTGTGCTTTATATATGGACCAGGAAACAACCAGATGATATAGAGAACAATAGGTTTAATATACAGCTAATGTAATGAAGATAGTAATACCTTTTGCTCATCATCCGTATTATTCCTATCCATATCTAGATCCATAATATTTATAATTATTCCTTCAAATAAAGTATTATTAAATAAAGAATATCATGTTAGTAACAGCAGACAATTAATTCCTTCATATGCCAAAATCACTTCAATTCTTCTTTAGTTAGAAGGAGGTTATTCGATTTATCAAAGAGACGATTAATGTACTTCCTTTTGATTTAAGTAGCTTACCCTTAGACATAGTATTTAATAAAATGCAACACGAAATACTATAATTATAGCAAGATTATTAATAGGATGACCTACCTTACGAGAAACATTGTCGTATAAGCATTTATAACAATCTCTATCCAGATTATCAAGTCCCACTCTGATAATATGACGTGAACCTTTTACAAAAGATTTAAAGATGAGTAATAAATAGTCTAAGGTAACTCTAGAGATAAGATATATATGTAGACGTTCATTCGGCTGATGACGGTTTTTTCATAAAACACAAATGTCCTAAATTACATTAGCATTTTATTGTATAAATATATACACTGATAGCAGCTGCTAGGTCAAATTAGTAAGCTCCAGTGTCCAAATTGGGCTTAATGTACCTGCTAGTTGATGGAAAAAAGGGTACAAATATTGGAAAAGTTCCTGTATAGGATTGGGCTTTACACTTTGACCTTTACTTAAATAATTCAATGCCTTTATGTACGAGTGAAGATTGATTGATGATTTGTGTGATACGTAAAGGGAAAGTCCTCATCAGTACCATAATACAGGATGGAAAGCATGAAGATAATTACGAATAAATTATATATTTCTCAATTTATTTATAATTTACAGTTCATATAAAATTGGGGATAATACTCCGAAACTCTCAATCTTTGATTGTTTATTTAAACATATTGATACTTAAGAAACATTAAGAAATGATGTGTTTCCATCATTTGTAAAGTTGTTTAGATCTCCATATGGTTCAGATAAGACAGAGAATATTTCGATGACTAAGCTTATTTACAGATTTTTAAGTCAATATATAAATGTTCCTTATCAAAAATGTTTATATCCTACACACATTAGTTTGATGTGAAATTGCTATTTAGAAAGGCTGTGTCTATTAATGACATATTGTTATATCAAACTGTTCTATTGAAACACAGTCTTGATGAAAGAACACTTATTTATAATATATAGAAATAAAAAAAAGTAGAAGTACGAAAAATTACATATTGAAATTAGACAGCGAAAATATTGATAATTAAAAACGATAGACCTTAAATTATTTATTATATTTCAATATTAAAATTGCATAGCACGAGAATAACTGAGGGTGAAAGGGTAGGTGTCCACCTTGACAAGGTTAATAGATGGGTGAAATAACTGGATGGGTGACGTATTGAATAATCTATTCTTAAAACCTTTTGGGGGGATTAGGCCGGAGATTTTATGGATGGATGAAGCATCCCAGAAATAAGACGATCCTACCGGACGAGAGCAAGATTCTTCTTTATGAAAGTATATATATATATATATATATATATATATATATATATATATATATATATATATATATATATATATATATATATATATATATTACAGTTGTTATAACTCTTTTAAGTCAATTATTGATGAGATTCTAGTATCCATCCCAAGTATATAAACTGATGTATTAGACGTCAGTATCGTAATTTGTTTATTATTAAATGATCAATCATTGTTTTGTTTGATATTGAGAGTAACGAATGTGTCTGATTCGATAAAACATAGAAATAGTTCGGTAGAGGATGGGAGATATTAGACAATATAGTCTAAATCTAGCTCGTGTTAATCTCTATCATCGAGATGCTATCAGTCGATTTTCATACGCTTCGAGATTATCTGTGCCACTACTTTATTAAAACAGCTAAGATAAACAAATAAACAGTTGAATTGTGTTAATGTAGTTAATGTAGTTCCCGTATTGCGATAAACACAGTATTTACTAGGTAATGATACTAAATGATCACGTCCACGTTCAGTTATAAACTTGTTGTGGGATACATTTACTGGTTTAATTCTGATGATTGCTTTGTGTTTAATAAAATTAATTAGGATTTCTTGCTATATCGTATCAACTCGTTAATTGACTAGTATTACTATTTTCCCGACAGGTAACTCGCCATATTTGTTTGCTCGTTTGTTTCAAACACGAGCACACCGTAGCATTATGAATACCTTAAATTTATTATTCATAATAGTAATTTAATTCATGTTTTATATTATTTAACTAGCAAGTGACATCATACAGATTACGGAGAATGTCAGACGAGAAACATGTGTCACTACATTTTATGGCGTTAAAGACTTATCTATGTCAAATGTCTATATGTAATGATAACGAACGAGTGATAATGATATTGTAATGAGTGGATTATGTTTAAATAATGATGTCATCTGTTTTTGACATGATGATAATGTAAACTCCCTTCGGTCGTATAGAATGCAATATTTTAGACATAAGGTACATACTATGCAAACTAATAAGAATTATTATAAATAATTGACAAATATGAAAGGTCATTCTTCGTCGGTTAAAAGGATTACATTTACAATACATAAGTCGGTATAGCAGTTTGTATTCACATTTCCGTTAATATAGATGTATTATGGTTTGTTTGGTGAATTTACATTAGAAAGAATACTGGTTTGTTCAATATATGACTCACCTCTAATGTAATTACCGATTCTTTCCTTATTGATCAATTATTTATTGATCAATGTTTGGGATTTTTATTCTTTATTTTCCTTAGATTATTAACACAGCTCGGGATTGATGTCTGTGATTCTTGGCTTTAGTCGCTTTTATTATGTGTGAGGATATCTATTGTGACACAGATAAGATTAAAAGGTTGATCAATTTGCGTGTGTTTACGTGCTTTGTTCACTTGAGGACCATGTTCAGTAGGACCAGTTATGTGCAAATGTTCTGATGTTTTGGTAATTGTCAGTAATATATAAACCGGAACTAGAGTAAACTCTACATCTATTGCTGAGCTACTCTAATTTGTTCTAGAAACGGATAATTCTCCTTTCAGTTAATATATATTAGATAAATACATAGATATTTTTATTATTAATCTATCCAACACCAAATATTGTATTTTATACATCAGTCGTGTTTTTGTCTTGTAGAAATAAGAATTCTAGGAAAACGAAGAAGTTAATAAATTGAAGTTTTGCCACTGATTGGCCTAATAATAGTCAATTAGAGATCGAACCTCGTAAACGACAATATCGTAATATATCAATAAATCGATGTTTCCACACAAATCAGCGATTGTACGATTAAATGTTGAAGGCATCGCTGTCGTTAAAACGAGCAATAAAACACCTGTTTGTTGACAAATTGTGAAAGAATTTAGTTAAATTCAGTATTAACTGGTGGGTGATCTTTCTGATTAACTCAATTTGTAATAAGTAACTGATTGAATGCTGGTGTGGATTTTATTTTGTAGCGAGTTAACATGCGAATGAACACAGAAATTAACCTTAGCTAGAACAACAATCAATAGATAGTACTTGTGTATAAATATATTGTTGAATGTAATTTATCGAAAACAATTAGTATTTGGATAAGATATTACATAAATAATACATTGAAAAATCAGAATTGTCGTCGTCGTAATGTGGTCATAGAATAGATTGTTCGCTTTTCTACTGCCTCTACTACTACTACTACTACTACTACTTCTACTGCTACTACTACTACTACTACTACTACTACTACGGCTACTACTACTACTACTACTACTACTACTACTTCTACTGCTACTACTACTACTACTACTACTACTACTACTTCTTCTACTTCTACTACTGTTATTATTATTACTACTACTACTTCTCCTTCTACAACAACTACTACTACTACTACCACTACTACTACTACTTCTACTACTACTAATAATAATACTGCTTTTCCTGCAATTATTACATCATCATCATTATCAGCAGCATCATCATCATCGTCATCATCATCATCGTATTACATTTTGAAGCATCGTTTTACATTCATATATGAGTGCTTTAATATTTTCTAGCTAGAAGTAATGAGGGAATAATAAATAGTGTTCAGATATGACGAAAACAGGCAAACACCGAACAAATCCTCTATCCATTTGAAATAAAATGGTACGTCTTTATTTTGAAGTCATATACACGTAATATTTCATATATTAAAGGGTTAGAGACGAGTAGGTTATAGTATTGATTGGATTTGTATGATTATGAGGTATTTGACACTCCAACAAATATCAGAAGACATATAATATTTCCAACAATAATATTTCAGTTGAGAAATTCTGTTTTCTCTGCGTGAAGACTATATTCGGTGCACTATTTGTGTCTTTGGAGGCACGCCGTTTAGATGTTTGGCCTGGTTATCCAGCATTTAAATGACTGCAGCAGACACAGTACGCTCTTAAAGCATCAACTCCTGACTCAGGAATAGAAACACTGCATCGCATCTCGAGTAGTGGCATTGGACACAGCTCGTGTGGTTGGTGGGTTTTATATAACAACTTATATAATTCACCTTAGTTGTATGTGGGAATAGAATTATCTTTCCTAGGTCCAGTTATGTCCAGTTTGTACTATGACATTTAAGGCTAACTTATTCTCCTTGTCATTAATAAAACCCTATATTATAATTATAGTTTGTATAGCAGACATTAGGTCTGATTTGAGAATGTTAATATATAGAACGGCAATTCCGCCATAACGGTCTGCTAAAGCGCCGATATAAATTGTTATAATAGTGACGAGTAGGTCATAGTATTTATTGGATTTGTATGTTTATGAGGTATTTGACCCTCCAGCAAATATCACAAGGCATATTATGCTGCGGTTGAGAAAGTTCCGTTTTCTATGCGTGAAGACTATATTTCCCGGTCCCCGTATGGAAGAAAAGTTGATCTAGAGCTGTATATTCCATGTACTATTTCCGTCTTTGGAGGGACGCCGCTTAGGTGCTTGGCCTGGTTATCCAGCATTTAAATGACTCTAGCAGACACAGTACGCTTTTAAAGCATGTACTCCTGACTCAGGAATAGAAACACTGCATCGCATCTCGAGCGGTGGGATTGGACACAGTTCGTGTGTTTGGTCTGTTTATATAACAAGTTTACTTGTATATACAATTCATCTTGGTTGTATGTGGGAATAGAATTATCTTTCCTAGGTCCAGTTATGTCCAGTTTGTACTATGACATTCAAGATAAGCTCTAATCTGCTTGTCGTAAATAACATTTAAGAACTACAATAGTTAGAATAGCATAAATTAGGTCAGGTTTGAAAATAGCAATTAAGCTAAATAATTTTAATAGTAGTCTCTTCGTGACGCCTGCCCGTTGTAAAAACTGATCTTTGAAGACAGTGACAATTGGGTTATATAGTTTATATAGTATTGCTTTGAAGAAAGATACAGCAATTGAAAAATATCTATAAATAGGGCTGCTTAGATAATTAATCTAAACATTCTCACTACTGCCGTGATCTGACTTGGGTGTTCTACTCCCAAACTCAACGGCTGTAGATGAGTCGTATTTTGATTTTGCATATAACTGCATATAATTAAAGACGCTAAATTAGGTGTTGATGAACGTTCCCTTAGTGATGAACGGAAACGTGTGAGGGTTAGCTGTTAGGTTCGAATAAATCATAGTATTTACTCAGGTTTGAGACGATATTTCGTTCTAGTCCAGTAATAATCCATTGCGCAGTATTGCTACTTTGTTTATATTTTAGTTAAATCGCTTCAGTGAGTCCATACTGAGTTAGTGTACATTCTCACTTAGTGATGAACGGAAACGTATGAGGATTAGCTGTTAGGTTTGAGTAAATCATAGTATTTACTCAGGTTTAAGACACACAATAGTACACACCCAAGTACAAAAACAAACACACTAACATACAGATAGAATGAATAATTTAACTTGTTCTCTTCGGTACACTTCAATGCTCGAACTACCTAATTATATCCGATGATGATTCAGTGATTAATCTTGACAGACAATGTCTATTGTAACACTAAACAATAGCTAGAGTCTTAGTTCAAATTGAACAAATGACAACAATAATCTATATATATCTACAAATGAAGGCCTTCTATGTAGGCAACATATATGCTGAATCGTTCATGACATCGCAAATAAGAAGCATGGATTGTTATCGTGTCAGAGATCTTTAAGGGATAGAGCTTGCTTTATATGTGTGCCAGAAAACAACCAGATTATATACAGAACAATATATTTAATATACAGCTAGTGATCTGAAGATAGCAATACATTTTGGTGGTGATCTGTTTCACCCCTATCCATAGTTAAAGGGTATTAACTGGTATATAACCTTTCACAAATATGCCTTCAAATAAAATGTTATCAAACATTGAATATCATGTTACTAGGAATATATCATTAATTCCCTTATCTGCCAAAACCACTTCAATTGTTCTTCAGTTAGGAGGAGGATTTTCGATTTATGAAATTGATGATTAATGTACTTCCTTCTGACCAGAGTGTGATTTTGAGTAGCATACGCTTAGACATTTTATTTAATAAAATGCTAAGTGAAGTACAACAATTGTAGCAAGGGTATTAGGAGGATGACGTACCTCAGGATAAATAATCTCTCTCCAGTTTATCAAGTCCCACTCTGATAATATGACGTGAACCTTTTACAAAAGGTTTAGTGATGTATAAAAATTATTCTATGCCAACTCAGGTGATGAGACATATATGTAGACGTCCTTTTGGCTGATGAAACAATGTTCACGATTAATTGGATCTAAATACATTACAAACGAACTGGCATTCCATGACTCTGCCCAGAATATAATATTAACAAGACAAAGGCCTAAACGGCTTATATCCAGATTGGGAATAATATATTATGTTCTGTTTATTCGTAAAGTCACTATTAGCTGTTATCATGATGTTCACAGAAAAGATCTTTTAAATTACCTTAGAATGTCAGATAGTGGAGAATACCTTCTTTATGGCATGAGGAAGTGTGTAATCCTAGTTGGCCCTGTCCTGTTACTAATTTGTTTCCAATTAATGTCAAGTGAATTGGCTTATATATTAGTCACTCAGTTCCTGAATAACGTGTAGTATCAATATGATGGCTTATTTGATGTGAACACGTAAACGAAAACTGTCAAAATAAGTTGTCAAAATAAGCAAGTAAGTACCACGGCTTTTTAAATATAGCACTAAGACAGTTATATTAGCCCAAAAGTGACCAGTTTGTGAAGGGATTGCTTAAAGATCTGATGTCTGAAGTGTCACTATACAATTTGATGTTATTAACCGAGGTCTGTTTCATGCAGATAAAATGGTGCTGATTGACAAACATTGAGTATGTTTGTGTCCTGTATTTATTTAACATCTGTGGCAGATAATCTGTTATTATAATAGGATAAAGACTATATTGTATAAGTTTTTATATCAAACTCCAGTCTGTGTACCAGATATTTAACAATGATTATAGATGATAATAAATTCTGGCATAATACACCATTCGCTTTCCCAGTGTGGTTAAATACTTCATCAGCAGTCATAAGCCATTTCTCCCAATGCATCAGAAACATCGTGTACATGCATGATATACACCATCAACATTGGCCTTTACCACTGGCATCAAGCCACAGAAGTATGTTCCAAGTTCCCATTCAGTATACTATTTCATTATCAATAACATAAATATGTGCTCATCCATCTCAGTGGTAATCTTTCGTTCGATTTCACAGAAATGTTCTCTTTGCAGACCTTTTCGCTCCTGTAGGTAGTACCTATTTCAATTTTTTTATCGAGTGTGGACTTCCGGACATAGGGGTTTATTGGTGAACTGTTCATATCTATGACATGAACAATCCAGAATAAGATACTAATCTTTTGAAGACAGCTTTATTCAATTTCTCCAGCGATGTTTCTGCCAGGTTATTACCAGGAGGTTCACTATTCTTTCGAATGTGTACGACAGCAAAGCCCTTGAATTTAATTGTTGGTGGTTTGTATGAACCCTGATCTAAATATTGCTTTTATATCAGCCAGGAAGTTTTGAAATATACTTGATTTTAATACCACTCCTGGAAAGTACTGTAATAGTACTTGTTTTTCAATACACCACTGGAAAAATCCTTTGAAAGGGTAATTCACCCTAAACATTTTTGAAAACTCCGGGTTATCAAACTATACATAGCTGTGAAAACAAATGATTATACGGTGCAGGTATTGTAAACAGTATGTCGATCGTTCCCCGATTTTGTTGTCTGAGTTATGTCATGTATGGAAAATACCGGGATAGCATTGGCAGTCATGAAAGAGCCTGTAAGTGGTGCAAGCAAGAAATATGCACTGTCACTACCAGCTGTGCTCTGTGTTGTGTGCCCTCACATTCCTGATGTGATGCTCTGTCTATATTTATTGTATCAATATCATTATCACCATGCACATACAATCAAATGTGCATCATATGACAATATTTATGAGGCCATGTGGTGATTTAAGGTCACGTTGTGTTTTTTTGTGTAGTCAGTTTTCAAAATCTGGAAACAAGCTAAGCCTAATCACTGAGACATCAATACGCTTGGTCAAAATAATGACACAGCTTGTGATGTACTGCCATCTAGTATATCAAAGTATTACCTCCATGATAAACATCATGCTACAAGAAAGAGGATTTTGGAAAACTATTCTCACGAAGGATATCTATAAAACATACATTAACTACATGTACATATACATTGTTTTTACAGGTCTTACTGATACTATATTAACAAGGATGTGGAAACAAAGTGTCCCGGATGCTGAGAGGCTGCTATCCTTTCTTATCACCCATTTCATAGAACAGCACATGGATTTGATGGAAGCAAACTACATACAGAATCACTGAGTGACATGAGACATGAGATGGTTGTGGGCTTAACTAGATAACCCATTGTAAGATGAATTACAAAATGTTGAATTACATCGTAGATGAGCGGATGTTTTGGCACCAAGAAAATTTAAACATTTCTCTCTCGGGACATCATAGCTTACCTTATGAATGCAAGTAGATTGTACACTTTTGGCTAATATAAATAAAATATATTCCAAACTAACTAAAGGAAATTGTTATATCTGAATGAGTAAAATGCTTATTATGTTTAGATATAGTAAATACACTTATACATAAACTATGTATCCTCATATATGTTTGTTCTTCAATAATTTGTGTAGTTTATTCAGTAATATATCTACCATTAAAATTTACAGACCAATGGCTGCCATCAGAGGAATGACATATCAAACTCTGATCAAGCTGACTGTAAACATTGAGAGTCAAGAACACAGGAGGAGACTAGACAGTAAACTGGGACATACCGAGCATCTTCTGGCTGCCAAGACTGATGATGTTGAATGTTTTTTCAGCTTGGTTCGTCATCACATTGGTGGAACCCTCAACCTTCTGAAATTTTGAACTGTCTTTTCCAAGACTAGTTATGTAAGACATACAGATTGTACACATTCAAATCTTTGTTTGAGATATTTAGTTATTTAATAAAAGGTTAACTACTGGATGATAAGTGAGTGAACTGTGAGTGATAAGATGTTATGTTTATCTTTGTGTATGTATCTTACAAACATTTTCTTTATATTGTATTTTCAGAGAATTTTAGAAGAGCCTGGAGGAGGTCATCCCATTTTATTATTGAACTCTGAATGAAAAGTATAAAGTTGAACAAGATGACTTTAACCACAACCATAATAACAACAAAGAAGACAATAACTATCATCAGATGAATCATCTGTGTCTTCATCATATGGAAGTAAATCGTCCAGAAGATAATGCTATATTCTCAGTAACCAGATCTTTTATGCCATCAAGACATAGACCACATCTCAGGGAACATCTGGATCGACTTGGTGTGGGTCTGCCATCTGTACCTCGTGACTGATTGCAACAAATGTATTTATTATGTCTAGCATGGTCTTTGACTGATGGGATATTATGCTTCTGGGTTGTCCATCACTTCCATCATGATTTGAAGGGCTCATCATACATATTTGATAATGGTATCAGGAGTGAACTGGAATAATATTACTTGTGCACGCCACCTTAAAGTTTTACCCTGACCTCTAATTGACCATTTCCTGTGGTCGCAAACAGAGCCTTCAGGGGCATATGTTATATAACAGCATCTTTTTTTAGCTCTGCTGTGTCACTGTTTCTCAAAACTTTCCAATACGAATTTGCCTGTCATAGAGCTTTCAATAACATTTATCTCATAAATGGGGCACATTATGATCAATATTTATGTGAAACATATAGGAAGTGAAAATTATCTTTCAGTTAAATTTTCAGCCATGTTTAGCACAGACCGAGGGGAAATATTGTTTCATACTTTCCATGCATTTGAATTTCAATGTGTGCACTTGGAATTAATTACATTTACTACAACTTGCTTGGATCTATATGTGATGTTAAAAAGTGAGAATGTTGAATGTGAATCTTTCATGAAAATACAACATGTAGAAAATTATCATCCATACAACCAGAAATACTTATGATGAATTAGTCCGTTTTTTTAATAATTATTCATATATCAATTAAAACCAATACAGATTATTTTGATGCATGCATTCTTACGTAATAAATACATAGAAAAAAAGCTGGCTCCGAAGCATGTCATTATTGGGTAATAATATTTTTGTCTCTTATGCTTAAACTACAAAATCTATTAAACTTATGAAAAAATGGACAAACCCAGAAATAAATAAAAAATAATAAAGATGTTCAACATGTATACGTAACATTGGTCATTTGGAAATCAGTTGAATAAGGATAATTATTTGTCTAACTCATGCAGCTTCTATTTCGTGGTGAAAAGTAGAACCTTACCTGATAAAGAGATGTACTGACAATCTACTAATACTCTAGAGTACTAATACTCTAGAGTACTGATACTCTAGATATATCTAAATTTTATGTAACTAATAATACTTTTAGTAATATTGACTGTACGACATAATAAACTAACTGAAAGACAATTAAATCATTCTATTATCAGGTTAACTTTCTCAGTCTTAGTGTAGTCCATTTTGATATACTGCTTTATGGTAATAATGTAGAGTATCTTGGTATCGCTGCTGCCATATACTGGCATTAACTCAAATAATAATAGCATGTTAAACATTGTCTGTAGAAAATCCTAATGTTGATTTGGTGGATGATGTTCTTCGGTGACAGTACAGCGAGAGTCGGGTGATGCTTCCCGCCATTCATTGTATGTGTGTGTGTGTTAATCTAAATGGTTTATACGTAATAATGAAAGAATCAGATATAGTTTGGCTGGTATATCAAAATGTAGCTGATTTATTACAGCTACACTCATGTGTGAAGTAAAACATCAGAATGTATAATATTTATCTGATACAATCCCAATCATAACGTTTAGAAAAGTAATTAAATGCTATTAATCAGCCAAAATGATTATACTGGAGACTGGTTCCCGTTTATCAAATGAATTTTGAAATATCTTTGTTTGTATCACACACAACACCAACACCAACACAGAATGTACCTATTTGTCATCACATCGGATGTTCTGATTATAAGAATAACAATATATTCAGTAAATGTATCCATCACATTAAGACGACATATTTTGATATGTTGATCCTAAAATTGATTTGTTTCCGTATAAAGGAAGGGCTTCATGATCAAATGTTCTGTTGGTACCGTCAAACCTTAAATACTGGATCACGGTATGTCCGACCTATTTATGTCACTATGGTAAGTGTCATGTTATCCGTGTATTTTCTCGGCAATGAAAAGACCTTTTTGTGTTGGAAAGTCGGAAATTCACGCTCCGTAGTTAGATTAGTCGGATCACCGAGTTGTTGGACTAATATTAGTCGTATTAGAGAGTATCTAAAAAATATTTGAATTAATTATAAAAACAAAAACCAGCTTCTTTTGAAAAATAAATAAATAATCTGAAAAGTTTGAATTCACGGTTCGAGTTTTTCACACACACACACACACACACACACACACACACACACACACACACACACACACACACACACACACACACACACACACACACACACACACACACACACACACACACACACGAGCGAGCGAGCGCGCGCACACACACAATATGGTAGCCGTAGGCGGTGTGCAGGAACTCGAACTTTACCCCTCCTCTGTTAATCCAATGTTATCGGGCACCTAGAACACAGCTGCTTTATGTCGCTTTCCTACAGACATACTTATCAAGACCGGATACACGATCAACCGACAAGATGCTCTATGTGGGTGTCTTCTCGGTGTATGAGTGGCAGACACTAATACCGAGGAGTGTAGTCAATTATTGGAATCGTACTGAAGACCTTCGATCTAATTAATCCATCACGATACCAATGAGCCAAGATGCTGGAGACAGTAGGAGGTGGCACTCCCAAAAGAGTCAAATGATCAATGTCATCAGGAAAAGAGTCGATTTATTATCGTAATGTCAATAACATGTTCTGTATATTGGTCAACAGAGCTGTCCTAGTTATCGGACACTAACCCTATCAGTTGTTATCGTTTTACGAATGTGACTGGACGATATTAATCATACACGTTTTGACATTATGACAAACTAAACACTTTGGAATTTAAATATTTTCTCTTTTTTGGCTTCGTTCCGTTTTGCTCATTTGATAATAGTATTTCCATTTCAACATTTGGTTATTTTTTTTATTCTTTTGAAGTTTTGACAGCATGATTTGTTCAGGTATTGTTAGAAAAGGTTTAACATAACAACTAAACTTTAGTTTTTATTCCGACTTAATGATGATACAAACCCAACAGATACAAAGATGACAAAAGATAAATAAAATAGACTGTATTATTAATTATTCAAGTTTATTAATATTTGAGGATGACTCACCACTGTTATGTTCTTCTAATTGTCGAAAGAGGTAACCAAAATAGGGGGGGGGGGAATTAATAACATTGTTGTACCCAAACACCCACCAACCAACACCTGCCCATATTATCAGTTAGTCACCTACCCAGCCACGCATCTTTTCGCAGACCAACCCGAAACCAACTCATCCACTCATCCATTAACCCACTGACTTACTGACTCACTCTCTGACTCACTGACTTACTCACTGATTCATTCACTCATTCAACCAACCGTCCGGCCACCCAACCGCACAAGCCCAACTCACCCAGCCGTTCACCCACCCAAACAATCATCCACTACCCACTACCTGAAACCCAATCACCCAGTTAAAAAACTACCCACACACCCAAGGTCGAATCTGCTGATGATTCAATTTTACATCAAGATGGCGACCCTCCTCACGTTGGTTACAGTACGTTTACCTTGGTTACCGTTTGATGAGGAAAACTTGATTATTTTTAATTCACCCGTTATATAATATTAAAAAGTGGCTACTAATTACCGTCGGATGGTAGTTGTAGTCAGTATTTAGGCGAGAAAATATCTTAAGATATACACGCCTTCACGTCTGTTCTAAGCTTTTCCTTAGATTTATGGGACAAACTCGCCTTGACGTTGCCAAAAGCGGTAGCGTGGTCGGTCAACGAGGCATATTACCCGAGCCATAGACTTTCATACAATAGAATAACCCCTCTAGGATCATTATTATTATTATTATTATTATTATTATTATTACCTGATTCAACCATCCACTTCTTTTTAAAGTGAAACAAAATTTTCATTAACATGGCCGAGCCAGATGACATGGGCGAGTCAAATAACATTGGCGAGAGAGATAACATGGACGAACCATGTTACATGGGCGAGCCATATAACATATACAAGCCAGTTAACGTGGGCGAACCACATTCCAGGTGGTAATCTATCTGCTTTCATGACGTCATCTGATCATAGTAAATTCTGTATAAATTTGAGTCTGATTTATTTAGAAGCATTCAATTCAATGGTTTGTTTGTGTTATTGAATTTGCAGATTCGATTAAAATGTGAAAAATCTACGTTCGACGAACAAACGAAATAGTTTAACACAAGATGTCGTAATTATTTATCTAATGTAAATGTTTTAAATAACAAATAAAATCAGTTTATTTAACAGTATTAATTTGAGTGATTAATATGATAAAAAAAACTTATAAATGTTATAAACTGAACAAACTTTCTCGGGGAACGTTCAATATAGCTTTCATTGTTGCTGGATACCTGATATAGACAGATAAAACGAGCAGTGGCGCCACTGTCGTCTCTTCCATACTCTATAATTAACCACGTTATGAGATGGCGCTACTGTGTCCCTACTGACGATAATCAAACTGGCACGAACCCATCTGTTCCCCACTCCGATTAAAAAATGGCATTTCTGGGTTTTTTCTTGGACATTCCGAAAGTAAATGGAGAACACGGGAATTGTTTCCTGTCGAAGATGGATTTATCTCAGCAACAGCGACGTTAATCCAGGCCGAGTCTTTCTGAATTGATCTGGATCTGAGTGGCTCGAGATTGACAAAACTAATAATGAACTCACATATAATAAAGGCATGGGTTCAAGTTTTCTTGATGTTTAATTATGACGAAACGACCGCTGCCTAAATAGAAAACAGACTATATATATTAGTACATATATAATGCAGCGTTGTAAAGTACTTTCTTGAACCCATTGTTTTCATCTTGGGGTCTTGACCTCTGTTAAAAAAATCGTTAGTCACAGTAGGACAGAGCTCGATTGTGTCGTACATTCGTAAACTCAAATACGAGTTGAGTGTCAATATTCGATAAGATAAAGAAGTGAAAATTGGAATTTGGGTTTGGTGTTAAAATGCACTAGCGAGACGAGTGCAGCCTTAATTAAGAATTTAGATGTCTTTTCATGTTTCCCATTGGCTCTAGCCTAAGGGCTGAGTTGTAGAAATATTAATTAGTGCACGAAGAAGGTAAGAGATTGTGTCATAGTGAAATATTACTGTAGTAGCCTCATAATTAAACTAATTGTGGTACTGATAATTCCAACAATTTTGGACATTTTCAATTATTTTGTCCCCAATATGACACCATGGTTGTATCTACCACATCCACAGATAGTTGCTTGTGTACTGCAAATATCACGAATTTTTGTTATTCGAAATTTGTCCATGCTAGTCTTTCCTCATCAGACAGAAACAAAGAAAAATATGTTTACATTTGTTACGAATGAAGAAAGGGCATGGCTCTGCCATGTTTTGAGGCCTTAGTTGTGTTCATGTCTGATTTATATCAACATATATTAGCATTGCTGTGATGATTGTTGAGTTTGGACAATTTATTTTCAAATTAAAGAAATACATCTTGAATAGTTTAATTTGCAAAAGCTCAATTCTGGATCTTTGTGTTATTTATTAGGCTTTTTGTTAGATATTGACAATATTCTGAAAAACTGTTTATCTTCTTTGTTCAGCATGTGATCTTGAGAATATAAAAATCTGAATTATCTAATTGATTGCATGATGTGTATGTTTACATTTACTTGCATTAAGCATTAACACAATAAACTGGGCCAAAACACCATTCGAACCCCGCAAGATCCAGAGATTAATTTCTCAGCTCACAACATCGTGAGTGGCTGATCACGTAAAATGGCGCTACCGTCTCCACTGAATTATTTAAAATAAAGGGGGATGTTAAAAACCATTAGGACGTAAAACACTCTGGCAGTGACCACCCTCAGGGTATTTCGGCTCCATATTTCCGTACAGTTCCCCCGTGAGTGGTGGTGGGGGGAGTTTTCTGAACCACTCCAACATAGAAGCTGTACCGAATAAGCGACAGCCTGTGGATTCTCCCCGAACAACAAAACAAAACAGGAGATTATACATCCGCTTCCCTCGAAAAAGTAATAGCAAACATTGTCACATTAGTCATTACCGGCAACTTGTCTCACGACCACAGCGCCACCTTCCGCCTTGCGTTTTACCGTACTGCTCGAAAACGTTACCGTCTTCGTCAAAATTAGCTTGAGCCTATTTTGTAAATGAAAATAAACGCGCGCGCGCGCACACACACACTGACGGCCTGATATTCGACCATTGCGCTTCCGTTGATAAATGTACGGTATAGACTATTTGTTGACTGTAATCATTGGATTTAATTGTGATATTTGTTGATGATGTGAATAATAATTTAACATAACGGAGCTTAAATACGGTTAGTTTATTACTGGGTCATCTTGACAACATGCGAGCGTTCGTCATATGTTTCTGCGTTCCTCGCCTGTTTTGTTTTGTTGTTGCTATTTTGATTTAATCAGCAGTTTTTCTTGTATTATCGTCACTCAGTCAACGAGTTGTATACCTGAGAATATTACGTTCATTTTAACATTTCTTAATTAAACATTTTTAACTAAGAGGGTAGTATTCGGAACGTGTTTTTTCTGTGCAGACTTCGATTACGTTGACCAAAGATGAGGGATGATGTTTTTGTTTACATTTCGTTCTCGGACAGATGTGGACATGTTATATTTTGAGTTTCTGTTGAATGAGCTTCAGATTTCTTCACATGTGTCGGATTCATCTGTGTGTGTGTGGGGGGGGGGGTCTTGGCGGGGAGTCATCAGACATATTTTCGTTTTAGGGGGACATAGGCGGTTAATACGAAGTTATTTATTGGTTTAAGATGATTGATGTTTTACGGCCATTTTTGTGCACTTGGTAGGCTAAATGGGCCGAGCGACCTCCAAATGTAATAAAGCGAAGTGAAAGACGAATCAACCTCCATATATGCCCACGCCGAGATTCGAACACGGCTGGTAGTGTGATCTGTGTTCCAACGCGCTACCAGTTATACCACAGAGGCGCCATTTAAACCTGGATGTAAGAAACATTCCGGATGAAATTCCTCCGGATCGCAAATATTTGCTTGTTTATTTGTTTGTTTTTTGTTTGTTTATTTACTTCCCCGTCAGTTTACCGGATCGAGCGATCCCACGGTGATGTAACCGCGGAGTTACACCGTATAACAGAGTGGTGTAACCGTTTCTGGATACCGTCCCGTCCTGTCCGATCTGTCTTTGTGTCCAGAGAGACTCACTCCGGCTATTCCCGTGTGCGTGTCTCGAGTCATTATATTCAGTCCAGGTTTAATAATCTCGTTGTGTAAACGAGATCAATAGAGATTTGCCCTCGAGACTTCGGTGACTCAGTGTCAAATTGAAGATTATTTCACAATAAATCGCTCTCAGATCAGATGGCGTATGTCCCAGTCATGACTAGCCCTGATACTAGAGTTTCTCACTCACTTACTCACTCACTCTCTGACTCATCTCGGCTGCACGTCCATTGGACACAGTCTCATTTCAGTCGTCACAGTTTTGTGATGGAAATTCAACTTTTCGGTCATTTGAAATACAACTTTTTTATTATTGAGCTGAGGCGCTTTTTGAAACTCTGCCTTCTTCTAACCGTGACCCGCGTCTGACCCTGTAACACCATGTCACACTATGTCACACCATGTCACAGCTTAATGCCGTTGATGGCGTGGACATCATTAACTGCGGTCGGCTAACACCTGAGCGACATCTACTGTGTCGTGTAGCTTACTTGGGAGGATTAAACCAATAACTCTATACGAGTTCAATAATCTGGGATCGTGTTTATTAACTTAAATATAAAATGTGAAGATATTACAATATATCCGAATTGAGACAATGACTGGCGGATGGTGTGTGGTTTTGGAAAGAATCACTAACAAAGCCCCGAGCACATGCTGCGGTCCAGTTTTGTTAAGCGTCAGGCGATGATGATGATGATGATGATGATGATGATTGGGGTTTGCCGAGCGACCTCCAAAGGTAATGAGACGAAGTGAAAGACGAAACAACCTTCAGATATGCCCACGCCGGGATTCAAACACCTGTAACAGCGCCTTAAATATCCTTATATAAAACACACTTTATAAAGATAAAAATGGAAAAAACTATATAAATACACGGATGCACACACATAGACATACGGACACACGTATGCATGCACACATAATAGACACACGTACGCACGCATACATACATACTTAGATCCGCACATGCACGGAAATATACAAATACGCAATACTTGGATGCACGCTTACACGAACGTGGAGACAGACACTCACTCATACATGGACAGACACAGACTATACGCATACACGCGCACGGACACACACACACACACACACACATACAGAGAGAGAGAGAGAGAGAGAGACGTGGACTGACGTTAAGAAATAGATAGATTTATTCCGACAGTTGAACTGATGTAGACAGTTAGACATAATATATATATATATATATTGTTTTTTATTTGGGGTTTCTTCCAAGTTACAGGTCATACATATTCATTAATTCACTAATATAATCTATCCGCTTTGAATAAAATAATATGTTAATTAAATAATAGAAATAGGTGGAGATACTTTCCGTAAGGAGAATGTTAAAGCTCATAGTAATTAACATCTCATTTAGATGATGATGATTGATGTTTTTACGGCCAATTTTCTACACATGGTTGGCTAAATTGGACGAGCGACTTCCAAAGGTAATGAAGCGAAGTCAAAGATGAAAGAACATTCAGATATGGCCACGCCGAGATTCGAACACGGGTGGTAGTGATCTGTAGACCGATACTCTACCGTTAGAACAAGGAGGCACCCTGATCTCTTAGAGAATAGATTTTCGGTTGTTTTCGGTTAATAAAGATTTTATAATTAGATTACATAATTTTATAGAAAGTTTGTATTTTAGCACATCACGGAGTTCGTGAAGTTCACGCTACCTGAATAATGCAATGTTTACAATAGCTATACGATACATCTAGTTTTCACTTGTTGTTTGTTCCCAGAGTTAAAACTCATTCTGTGACTTGTGCTTTTTCAGTTACTGTCCCTACTCTTTGGAATTCACTCCCTGAACATGTTAAGTCTTCAAATAGCATAGTTTATTTCCGTCAGCATTTGAAAACTCAACTTTTCATACTCGCTTATCCTTCCTAAGTTTCTACTCCATCTGATCATTTGTTGAGAAATTTTGCATTGTACCCGGACTATGAGTTTGCCCAACCCCTGTTATCATTCCCCATATTAAACCGTCCCTCTCTGACGCTATCAATCGTCATCTTAATTATCCTAAGTACACTATAGATCAACTCCATTGCTTTGAAGTATTTACCATCTCACTGAGAACAAATGGAGTTTCTAGTTTGTGATGAGACATTCATCTGATACGGGATTGAATTAGATGACGCCATCATCATGTGCCTTCTAGTGGAAAATCTTAGAATGATTTATTAATATATCAATCTGTCACCTGTAGATAAATACTCAATTATGGTGTTAATCAATATCAAGGTGTTAAAATAAACACATATCGATTTCTGCTACATCAAACGGAAGACCCACTTCGTATAAAAACATGTATTCAAATTAATTAATTTTATATGAATTTTATATGCAACTAAAGTTGTTATATAAAACACACCAACCGCGCGAGCAGTGTCCAATGCCACCGCCCGAGAAGCGATGCAGTGTTTCTATTCCTGAGTTAGGAGTACTTATATGCTTTAAGAGCGTACTGTGCCTGCTACAGTCATTTAAATGCTGGATAACCAGGCCAAGCACCTAAACGGCGTCCCTCCAAGGACGCAAATAGTACATGGATTATACAGCTCTAGATCCAGTTTTCTTGAATGCAGGGACCGGGAAATGTGGTCTCCACGCATAGAAAACGGAACTTTCTCAACCGCAGCATAATATGCCTTGTGGTATTTGCTGGAGGGTCAAATACCTCATAAACATACAAATCCAATAAATACTATGACCTACTCGTCACTATTATAACAATTTACATCGGCGCTTTAGCAAACCGTTATGGCGGAATTGCCGTTCTATGTATTAACATTTTCAAATCAGACCTAACGTCTGCTATACAAACTATAATTATGAAATAGGGTTTTATTAATGACAAGGAGACTTAAGTTAGCCTTGAATGTCCTAGTACAGACTGGACATAACTGGACCTAGGAAAGATAATTCAATTCCCACAAACAACTAAGGTGAAATACATATACAAATAAACTTGTTATATAAAACACACCTACGTATCAGATGAGATGCGATGCAGTGTTTCTATTCCTGAGTCAGGAGTTGATGCTTTAAGAGCGTACTGTGTCTGCTACAGTCATTTAAATGCTGGATAACCAGGCCAAACACTTAAACGGCGTCCCTCCAAAGACGCAAATAGTACACGGAATATACAGCTCTAGATCAACTTTTCTTAGAACGCATGGATCTGGAAACATACAGTCTCTACGCACAGAAAAGGGAACATCTCAACCGCAGCATAATATGCCTTGTGATATTTGCTGGAGGGTCAAATACCTCATAAGCATACAAATCCAATAAATTATATGACATACTCGTCACTAACCCTTTATATCAAATATTACAAAATTGGTAAAAAGAAAACACGAACCTCAATCTTTGGCACGGGCAATGTGTGTTTTAGTTGTGTATTATAAGGCACAGGCACAGAGAATCTCGAACAGTGAAATCAAACTCTGGACGTTTTTTAGGGGACTGAATCCAGAGTGGCGACTTTTCTTGCTGATACATGTGTAATGTCTCACCAGTCCCTAAGTCGCCAAGCAAAATAAAAATGCGAATCACCTACAGCCGAGTAGTTTGGGAATAGAACACCCAAGTTATATCACGGCAGCAGTGAGAATGTCTAGATTAGTTATCTAAGCAGCCCTATTTATAGCTATTTTTCAATTGCGGTATCTTCTAAGCAATACTATATAAACTATATAACCCAATTGTCACTGTCTTCAAAGATCCGTTTTTACAACGGCCAGGCGTCACGAAGTGACTACTATTAAAACTGCTTAGCTTAATTGCGCGTCATAGTACTGTTTGAACTATGTTATCATTTTCATAATCCAGCTCGGACTTGTTCTTTTTAAGTTGCTGTCCCTACTCTTTGGAATTCATTCTCTGAACATGTTAAGTCATCAAATAGCATAGTTTCTTTCCGTCACCATTTGAAATATCGATGAATTATTCCTATAATGAATTAATCTTTTACTATACTAAAACCAAGCTAAATACTTTTGTTTTTGCTACAGCATGATTCAAGTGTTATATTATATTTCTGGCTAAGCAGTCGGGTGTTGTCATTTTCTATAATATTTGTACACTTGCAAGTACTGTTGATGCAGATGTAATGCTGATTATGAGTTTGCCCAACCCCTGTTTTAGGTGCGCCACTGAGCTCGATTCTTTTCGAGGATATTGGCGCTATAGAAATTTTGTAATTATTATTATTATTATTCTTTATCCTTACACTTTTTAAGCTTAGATGTCGTGAATGCTGCAGTAGTTATAATCTTGGTTAAATAATAAATCACCAGTCATACTAACTGAAAAACAACTTAGTTGCTGAGCTAACATCACTTTGAACTTTTGTAAATAACATTAAATTGGTTTGATTTTTGTATAATAGCAGCAGTAGAAAAGTCGATATTTGAGCGATGCGATCCCAACTAAGAAATAGAATGAAAGTTAATTTTACAGTAAATTTATATGTAGAAATAAGTACTGCTTTACCGAAGAGAACAATAAATGCGCCATTGCTCAGTGTATTAAGTTTGATTTCTTTGGTGACATGAAATGTATATAGATAGATTACAAACTCGTCAGTATTGATTGTTTCATACTGTTATTGCAAACATTTGTAAAACCGTCTCATGACACAGTTCAACATAGGGCTTTATGCATCTTCTAAGTAATACATTAATAATATTGAAGTAATGCTGTTTTCTGTTAGTTGGGTAGTTGATATGCTGTTGGTACAACATATATTTCCACACTACAATAATCTGGTATCCCAATTCCATGAAAAATGGAGTTAATTTGATGCGATATATATTCTATTTATAACACGCATCTCATATTTCATCACCAGATTTCACTCAATAGCAAATTACGACATTATGATGATAACTTAATATTAAATTTATTCTAAATTTTAATATTAAAGTAATATAATTTAGGTATGATATATCGTTACGTTAACGAAGTTAATACGGTCTCCGCCGAAGAATAACAAAGCTCTACGATATTAACAAAATGCCACATAACGCTTAAGTACTGAACTAAAGTCAGCAAAGATTTTCCCTAACGTCCCCCTTTCTTAATCGACCAATATTAGCAGAGCACAAAGTAAGCAAAATATTCAACTAAATATTATTCAATAAGCGTTGAAGTGTTAAGGATTAAGAGACCGAAAGAAAAAAAACCTGGATCTCAAAGAATACATTCATCCACCATAGTTTATAAGTGACTCAATAAGCATAGTAAGTAGATCACGATACAACTAAAAATGTATTTATGCTCTATGTAATTGGACAGATTATAGAATTAATCTACATCTTCATCTGCATGTTTAGGATAGAAAGGATGTTTGTGTAACATCCGATGAATATCGGTTAGTTAAAAAACACCTTGGTCAACAAGTTGTTTTTGTTTTAGGGTCTTCGAATACAGTGGAATCTGAATAATTGACTGGACTAATATAGATAGAAGATTTAAATTAATTTAATTTAATGGGTGATTCAGGTGTATTAAAATATTTAGAAACATATACGGGATACTTTCCTATTACTTCCAGGACTGCTTGCAACCCCTTGGTGTGATCTATATTAGTATACATGCTTTCAACGTCTAATGTCATAAGCAGGCAATTATAAGGCAAAGTTAAAACTTGTTTATTCTACAAAATCGTGTTACTTTTTATAGAAGGGCCATTCATAGCAAAATGTGTTAGTGGTTATCTATGAAAGATGATATAGTTTTTGATTCACTATTATAATCAACACTATTGGTTTACAACAGGTCTTGTATATATATATATATATATATATATATATACTGTATGTGTGTGCGCGTACGTGCGTGCTTGTCATTGTATGTTAGTGAATGGGTGATCCTTCTTAACAAAGCATCACTTTGTTGGGTTATCGGTACAACTTTAGAAAAATCAATGAGAACAGACACATTATTTATAACCTATACAATTAGTTTATTTCTTTAGGATCTCCTTTCTACTTTTATTATGAGAATGATGAAAAGTTATTAATGAAAGTTATGGATATAGAACACACTATATATCAAACGCAAAAGATACAGGTATTCCAACAAAACATTGCAATACTAAAACACTAATAATTGAAGTTATAGTTTATCATTTTATCAAAATGACTGGCTCCTAATATATACGTTTCAAAGTACTCTCAGAAAATCAATTTTATTTCCATTCTTGTAATTCCCGAGTCATCTCTTATGTACATCAACAACCAAACACCTTGTACAATGAACAATCTGACTTTATTCAAGTATGAATTACAAATAGGCGACTTTATATTGTGAAATAAAATACAAAACATACATTTTGAGATGTAATCACATAAGCTTTGTGTGTCAGCAGAATATATTCATAAAACGCACATTAATGTATTAATACACTACTGAAGTACCCCAGTACATAGCAAACAATATACAATGATTTTATAGAAACTGTATATTTAACCTAGTTTGGGGGCATAGTACCCCTTGGGTAAGTGCCCCCTCTTCCGGTTCTAATGGTCCAGGATAAAACCCTAGAGATAAAAAAAACACTTTTAAATGCCAAAAACAAAACGCCTCTAGGGAAACAGTTTCCAAACAGAATCAATTAGCATAAATATATTTTAATTGACCGGTTCAGTGCTTGGTCTACAGGAAGCATAAGCACATTAGCAGCGTCTACTGCATTTATAACTGAACTACGTGACCAGCATACAAACACTGCTCAGTCCAGTATTACAAACCCTGACATCAAAACACCACCTGTGTGTGTGGATAAAATAAAACTTACAGACAATAGTTTCCCGCTAATCTAAGAGAAACGCTGTAAACATGTATTATCTTTTATTTAAATACCTCATTAAAATTCAAGCAATTCCTTATTCTGGTCACACACATAAACCTCAAACAGGAAATCTAGGAAACGCCAGAAAGGTTGGGATAAGTGTCTTGACTTCAATACCGCAGCAAACACCTGTTGATAAAAAAGTAAACTATTTAACACAGTATAAGTTTCCTCCTCCCTCTCTTACTGCCATTGGTGTCCCATTTAAGATGCTTTCCAATGTATTCATGCCAATTTCATGCCTTTGGCATAACCGAATGAGAACAGATTCATACGGCGGGGTTTTGTTGATGGAAGCGAGCAAATGGTTGCGTATATGAATCCGTGGTCACCCGAAGAATGCCTAGCATCTGGCATAAACAAACCACAAATCAGCAAAAACACGACAACAATGGCTGTCATCTCTCCCGGCCAACCTCAGTCCCTTCCCACCTTCTGTCTCACACCCTGCCACCCTCACACCCTACCCCCCCCCCCCCGAGATAGATAGAGAGAGAGAAACACAACAAGATAGAAATCATTTCTAATCTCTTCAGCTGGTTCCTAACTCCCAGCCTCCATCTCTCCCTGCCTCCCTCTCTCGCCACTGGTGTCCCATTTCAGATGCTTTCCGATTTATTCACGCCAATTCATGCCTTTGGCATAACCCAAGTGAGAACAGATTCATACGGCGGGGTTTTGTTGATGGAAGCGAGCAAATGGTTGCGTATATGAATCCGTGGTCACCCGAAGAATGCCTAGCATCTGGCATAAACAAACCACAAATCAGCAAAAACACGACAACAATGGCTGTCATCTCTCCCGGCCAACCTCAGTCCCTTCCCACCTTCTGTCTCACACCCTGCCACCCTCACACCCTACCCCCCCCCCCGAGATAGATAGAGAGAGAGAAACACAACAAGATAGAAATCATTTCTAATCTCTTCAGCTGGTTCCTAACTCCCAGCCTCCATCTCTCCCTGCCTCCCTCTCTCGCCACTGGTGTCCCATTTCAGATGCTTTCCGATTTATTCACGCCAATGTCATGCCTTTGGCATAACCCAAGTGAGAACAGATTCATACGGCGGGGTTTTGTTGATGGAAGCGAGCAAATGGTTTCGTATGTGAATCCGTGGTCACCCGAAGAATGCCTAGCGTCTGGCATAAACAAACCACAAATCAGCAAAAACACGACAACAATGGCTGCCATCTCACCCGGCCACACTCAGTCCCTGCCCACCTGCTGCCTCACACCCAGCCACCCTGACACCCTACCCCCTGTCTCCCTCCCTAGAGATAGAGAGAAACACGACAAGAAAAATTATACCTCTTTTAACTAATCATCATCTGGTACTCATTGTTAGCTGATCCCACAAAGCAATTTTTAGGTATTGAGCAGTAACATATCAGCGTCCAACTGGGAAGGTTTCCTATGTAAATAGACAAAATATAAATTATATGAATCAAAATACGTTTTTTGTAAAAATATGAAAACCCATTCCTACATTTATTTGTTTTAATTATAACTACAATCCCTAAAGTTCCCTCCACTTATAAAGCCCGCCAGAAAAACCTCGATAAAGTAGTAATAAAGCGTTTCTTATTTAAACAAACGCCAATACCAAATTGCTTAGTATATTGTTTTGGTCACGCACAGGAAAAAACGTAAACCTAAACGTAACATTTTCAAATACACCCTATGATGGATAATACCACATTTGTTCACATTCAAACAAACAAGCACATATAAATTCATAAAAGGACAAATATTAAACATACACTCAGATAAATATTGACAAAAGCAAACAATCAAAGAAGGATTTTGGGGAATCAGCTTATTTTAACTCTGAAAAGCCGGTCAGGTAGACTAAAACGGGGGATGGACCTTATTGCAAACCAGACAATCACTGCTGCTTCATTCCAACTGGTTCATGAATTTACCCACACAAAAGGTAATGTCATTGGCACTTCCAAAGTCAATCCAGATCCATACTCACGCTCCGCCTAATAGTATGAATATATAGTTACAAAAATTACCTTTTTATGTGTTTTTCCCTCTTTCGGAGATCCTAGCAGTGATTTCCTATTAAAAAATTCCCTTTGTTTGAAGTACAACTGGTTTGTATTCAATTTACACGGGTCAAACGTAGAGGCAAAACAATAGTTTAGAGGCGAATCTATTTAATTTAGAATATGCAACCAGTTAGTGGCCTATAGAACTTTGTTACATATCATTTTTACCCAACAAATAATGGATATCATATCACGTCAATCCAGTCCCAGACTAGTTCATCATTCGTTGGTCATTATTACTAGCTCGTCCCATGAACAACGACATCCAGATGCGGAGTTAGTATTCCATTATGATCCTGGAAATGTTTTCTTTCTGAAAAACAAAGGTTCCGCCTGTAACAACAGAGTCATTTTGTTATTAATTTTAGGGTGACATATAGGACATATCAGCTTCATTAAATATATATATATATATATATATATATATATATATATAATGTGTGAGTGTGTGTGGTTAATATAGTATATGTACTTAATATTCTTAATGTATACATGTACGTAAAACATGAACTCAAAATACTTAACAACAATCATACCTTTTTACATCATCCATATATATGTCCGATCTGTATTCAAGGTTAGTCTGTTCTACTGGCTGTTCTACAGCTTCGTTTGCTTTGGAAAATAGTAGTTCCTATTGTATTCAAGGTTAGTCTGTTCTACTGGCTGCTCTACACCTTCATTTGTTTCGGATAAATAGTAGTTCCTATTCTATCTCCAGTTTGACTGTATATGGTCGTAATAAAGACCTACACAGGGTTTTAATGAGAGTAGTTCTCATGGATGGGAGATGGCTCTGATATGGACTTCCGAGAATGTTCACAACCGGTTTGCTTGGTTCCAGGACGCAAATGAAGCACCTACCGACCTGCTGGATTATATGACGACTTCAGCAGCATAGAAGGTTGGAGAGCTCAAAAGAAGGAACAGCACACAACATACAGCGGATCCCACAGTCACCGAGCTGTCGGAACATCAAAGGGTACCGAGGCTTAAGATCTACCAATACAGCAAAAGTTAAGACCGTGCTGCCATTCAGAAAGAGCGCAACTGTGGCAATATTGTAAGCCAGTGTCGATATTTCAATACAATCTGTATTAGAAGCTGTGAGCTTATGTATTTGTCGATGACATCATACATACTTAAGGAAATGTTGTATACGTGAAATAAGAGTGTGAAATTGTTTACACCAGATTCATAGTATAAATCATAATGTGTATTGATCCATTATAACTGCCTCATCAGCAATTGACGATCTGCATCAATGTCATTGTATAGAAGTTCAATGACAATAAACTGAAGAAGAAAAAGACTATGGGAGATTGTACAATCTGAAGCATCATTAGGCAGCTTCAGCTGTCAAAAAGCAGGTCAGGTAGACCTTACCTTTTTTTAGAACCGAGTCAAAATAATCTCTTGGGTAACACTCTTGCATCATTTCAATAGATTTCTGAATTTACCCACACCCAAAGTTATGCCTTTGACACGTCCAGAGTTAGCACAGATCTATATTTACAACCGGTTTGCTCGCTTCCAAACAACCACCCCGCCATATAATATAAATCTGTGGTCACCCGAAACATGGTTGGCAAAAAAACAAGCAAAAGAAATCATGTGAAACTCAGCAACAGTACCATTTTAACCTACATTAATACCCTCTTTGGAGATCCTAGTGTTGATCTCCTATCTAAAACTTCCCCGCACCCAACAGTTTTTTTTTGACTGGGTCCTGACAAAGAAGCCGATTTATGACACTCCGGTTTCTCAATCTCTCTAAATCCAACCCTAACTTTTTGGTTGCGTGTAGGCGCGCGTGTTTATATGTGTGCGTGGCATGCGCGCGTGCGTTAGTATGTGCACGTCGATGATTTCACGCCGAAATCAGCTCGTCCAAATATGAGCATTGTAGTGTTAATCACTCAAAGATGGACAGACTTCACCTAATGCACAAGCATCACATCAAAGGCGCAGGCCAGGCATGCACTGACATTGACAAACCATGTAAAGACCCTTCAATACAACAGTCGTATCAGGAACTACTGCATAACACACTGACCAAACACCACATTGAGCCAGGACCCAAATGAAGCACTTACCGACCTGCTGGATTATATGAACACTTCAGCAGCATAGAAGGTCGGAGAGCTCAAAAGAAGGAACAGTACACAACATACAGCGGGTCCCACAGTCACCGAGGCTTAAGATCTACCAACACAGCAAAAGTAAAGACCGTGCAGCCGTTCAGAAAGGGCGTAACAACATCTTGTGGCTCATATCCAAAAGGTTAAAGGAAGTTACAGTGTAAGAGGCAGACATTCTGGCAGATTTGTCTTGAAAATAAGTCAAAAAAAGTAACTACCTTGTGATGAGTGATTGCGTGAAGAACTGGGAAACAACTGAATCGCAATATGTGCTGATTTGTAAAAAATCAACAAGTACTGCGACCTAATGTCTATTTCAATTGCATCTGTGTTAGAAACATTGACTGTATCAATTGCCAAATGTTATTCACAGTGCGTGATAAAGGCTATGCCACATGGAAAAATGCTGTATCATGAAATGAGAGCCTTGTGGTGTGCACGGGATTCAGTGTACAATACATTGAAGAAAGCTGTATGAAGTTTGTCAGACAAGGACCATCGCTTCAGGTTTCTGAAGATATCCCGATGTATTGATAAGAATTGGCAGAACCTCTCTGAAAAAAGATACATTGCATTAATATTAATAGTGAAATCATAATTATTTACGGTACACATGAACCTATTCTAAACCCTCTAATGCACATATTTCAAAAGCTCTGGTTTACGCGAAACGAGGGAAACTGTATTTGTCACATTCAAATCTCATGTCAAAGCACAAACTAATTACGTTACCTAGGATACAATTGTTGACTGTACCCATGGCCATTTGTTATTCACAGTGCGTGATAAAGGCTATGCCACATGGAAAATGATGTACAACGAAATGAGAGCCTTGTGGTGTTGCTCGAGATTCGTTGTACATGAGATTGAACAATTCCTGTATGAAGTTTTTCAGACCAGGAACATAGTTTCAAATTTCTGAAGATATGTTGATGCTTTGTTAAGAATTGGCAGGACCGCTGAAAAAAAAGATAAATTGCTTTAATATTAAAAGTGAAGTCATAATCATTTACGGTACATTTGAACACATTTTAAACCCTCTAATGCACATGCACGCACAAATCAACAGGCACTTAAGGCATAGATAGGGTTACAGTAATGTAGTTACGGATACAAAGATAAACATGAATCAATTCATAGATAAAATCACAGACGTAACTAACCCTACTCAAGTTGTGACTCCGTTCACTTCAAGAACTTTATTGTAATTTTATTCCGAGGAACATTCATTTAACCAAGATAGCCACACCACTTTAAACATATAAATCCATAACACTATTCATGCCTTTGAATATATTAATAACAATCATGCCTTTTATATCTTCAAAAGCTGCCATTCGATGCATCGATATTCTCTGAGCTACTTTCCGCGAGCGTCTGATAGACTTCACCGTAGCTAGGTATTTATATGAGCAGATCTGTGTGAGCTGTTCTTTGTGTTTAACGCAAACCGTCTAATACCTGTAAACACGTGATCAAATGCGTACACTACCCAGCATACAGGTAAGATTTTGATTTCAGACGAGTAATTCCATCGTTGAGCGCTTTAGAATATATATATATATATATATATATATATTGACGGTGGGCGTGCGCGGGTGTTCGCGTATTACATATAATAAATGTCTGGATTCAGATTTTCGTGGTGTTTATAATTCTTACAGAATTGTAACCAAATGACCAATACATAAAAAGAAAAAATATATATATATATATATATATATTATTATATATATTAGTTTGTAGGTAATGTAAACACTCAGCAATTATTTTTCACATAATCTGGTTTTAAAAAGTATAAATATTGTTGTAATTTTGTTTAAGAATTGTAAGCTACGGCTTAAAACAAATTAATCATAATGTGCAGACCTTTATTTGTGAAATATCTTGACTTCACTTTTCTGTTCCTCCGTAAACAATAGTCACTGGAAGACGAACTTTCTACACAAATAACATTTGACTGTTTAGTAGTGTATTTTTACAACTACATCTCCACCCCGCTGGCCTCATATAGTTAGCAATCTTTGTTTATAAAGATAGTAAAGAGCCAGTTATAAGAAAAACCGAAGTCGAAATATTCTGGAGCGGGTGTTCCAGCCAGAAGTAAATGACTTTGGTCAAATTATCCCATTTCTCTAGAACGAAGCAGCTCACTGATATCCGCCGAATATAAACAAATAAATCAATCACTAACTCGTATTCTCTTTTTCAATTCTGTAATATTTTAGTTTAATGGAAACGCTGTAATTAATTGTATATGATGTTCGGTAACACAAGTATTCCATTCATAGGGATTTCTCTCAGTATATATTTTGCTGTACATATATTTTGACAGTTGATCAAACACTTAACAAGGTCTGGTCCAACATTTGATTATAGAAACAAGAAACTGTGGCCGTTGAAAGCGTAGTCTGTTTTAGAATTGTACGATCTAGCAATACTTCTGTGAATTTATTTATTTTTAGAAGTGTAGGAAACAGAAGATATTTTAATATTTCTTTCCCGGGAATTTCACATATTTATCTAACTTAAATTGATGTAAATTAGAAAAGTTCATTTAATGTGTTGATATAAGAGAGTGAACCATGAACCTTAAATTGAATATACTTTATCCAAGGCAGTTGGTGTATTTTCTCTGATTCATTATTAAAATATAATAGGTACCTCAAATTTACACGTAATTCGAGAAAATGCCATTTTTTAAGAAATTAATTATATTTGTTTTGTTTATATCAATAATACTCCACTAGGCTTATCATTACTTTGATAATTTATCTTTATACGATGATGATGGTAATGATTGATGTTTTACGGCCAATGTTAGGGTAAAATGGGCTGAGCGACCTCCAAAGGTAACGAAGCGAAGTCAAAGATGAACAACGCTTCAGATATGCCCACGCCAAGGTTCAAACTCGGGTGGTCTGGTGATCTGTCCAACACGCTAACGCTAGACGTCGGAGGCGCCCCCTTTTTATCTAATGAGTTATTTAGAAACACTAAATAAAACCTTTTTTGTTATCAATTCTATGCTGTTGGATCCCCTCAATTTCACCATTTTATGGCTCCGCAATCCCCTTAAATATAACCCAATTTCCATATATAACCATGTATGTCATTCGGTTGTCATTTAATTTATAGAGTTGATAATATAGAGCCACGAAAAGTGACTCGGAACAAAATTATTTGTATTATTATTTTATTTTTTGTTATGATGCTTTATATAGTTCATAATGCCCGCGAAAACCATTCGATAGATGGCGCTATGAGCAACCCAGTCCTTGGTATTAATGTTCTTGATAATGTGTATATATAACATGTTTATATTCTATTTTTATCATCTAGTTAATAGCCATTCGATATATCGTTATATCAGTATATTATAACGATTTAATTTAGTTGATTACGTTTATTTGTCTTATTTTAAACATACTATTACGTCAAAAATATTTATCACCACTAATGTATATTATTCCATGTCATTTTAGCATTTTACGTTTATATGTCGTGTATTGTAAAGCACTTTTGAACATGATATAGTTTATGAAAAGAGTGCTATATAAATATGGTATATATTAATAATAATTTTAAAAAAACGCAAATAGTTGTGTTTTCTTAGGACGGTTAGTGAAATTCAACACAAATAACTTTAATAATCATGTCTACTCTATGTTGTGTGCCGCACTGTAATGAAAGGGGCGGTCATTCCTTTCCTTTCCTTGGTCACAAAAGGATCTACTTAAGAAATGGATTATTAGAGACGTGATATAGCGTTGTGCTCGAAGATATAAGGATTGGACTGTGCAACAATGGGACAAAGTTCTATGGTTTGATGAATGTGCTATAGCTTTTCTGTGGAGGAAGGTGGGCAATTGTGTGAAGTAGAGTGTCGAGAAGCACAGCCCAAAATAAAGCAAAGAAGGGGTTCTCTGGTGGGATGTTTGGTTGAGGGGTCGCCCATATATATATATATATATATATATATATATTGTGTGTGCGTGTGGTGGGTTTGATGAGGTTGTAACAGAGAGTTTATATTTATAAGCACACACATATAATGGTGTTTCTTCAGCATTTACTCACAGATTCTGTTTATCTATTTATTACTATTTTTTCTGATAATATCAAAATAATGACAAAGCTAATTTTATTGATGTTCCATCTGTTGTAGTATTTTTTTAAATAAATGTATCTGTTTTATAAATTATGTTCTTGTTGCATCAATATCATTATCAGTCTTTTGACTTTCATTATATTTTCAAAGAAATACATTCATTTGATGTCATTTAACATAATGTGAATGTTTATCATTAGGTATCTTTTGGACAACATGACTATTGTTACAGTTTCTTGTCGTAAGGATGTTTTTTGATGGTTTCAGATAATAAAATCAATCTATTTACAAGACAGTGACTCCAAATACAATGTTACTTTTTCTTTTTTAAATAAAATTAGTTGATGTTGTATGATAAAAACCTTTAAATATTTTATTATGTTAACTATGAATGTGAAGTTATTTGGATGATGAAAGTCATGTTGTGAAAAGTGAATCGTGGCATGTCAGTAAGAAAACTAAATGAGTAATAATTAATAATCAATAATTTAGAAACATGGATAATATGAAATGATAAGATATTTCAGTCAAGTGATATGTAGACAGGATTAATTTAAAAAAAAGTTAATTATCATTTTAACCATCTTATTGCTATATGGAACTAACAAGTATAACTTGTTTTTACAAAATCTGTCTATTTATTGTATCCATTGACTTAAAACTTTACCGAAAGAGTTCTCATTAATGTGATGTGTTTGCTTTTATCTTCCAGCTTTAGAATATTCAAAAACACATTTCTGGTGAATGTGAATAAAGTTTCGATACAATCAGCTAGTCTATTATGATACGTCTAAACGTAAATGAAGAATACATCCGTATATGCAACACACACACACACACACACATATATATATATATATATTAATATATATAAAAATTAAAAAAGCGCCAAAACCAGGTAACCCTGTTCTGAGGCGCTGTACAATAAAGAAAAAAATCACTAAATATAAAGAGTACATTAATAATTAAAATATTGTTTGAATAGGAATGTTTTAACATGTTTTTTAAAACATTTGTGACTTAGAATTTCTAATATGACGAGGCAACTTATTCCACAATGTTGGCGCAGCAACACTAAAAGCATTCAATCCATAAGTTTGGAGTTTGTAATTAGGAGTGTTTAGGAGTGTTAGCCTTCTATTGAAGACGTTCTGTCAGATATATCGGTTCTAGACCATTTAACGCCTTGTATGTGATCATAAGTGTCTTGAATTGAATCCGTTTAATTACTGGAACCCAGTGAGGCTCCTTCAATATCGGAGTGATGTGATCATATTTCCGACACCCCTTTTTTTTGGGTTTTGAATCCGTTGCAACCTTTGAAGCAATTTATCAAACAAGCCGAGAAGAAGGGAATTACAGTAATCTAACCGTGATGTAATAAAGGCATGGACCACAGAAATAAGTGCATCCTGGAATATACTTGATTTAATATCACTCGTGGAATAGTCCTTATTTTTCAATACACCCCTGGAAAACACCTTGGAAAGGGAATTCTCCCTAACATTTTGAAAACTCTTAGATGTAACAAGTAGCAAACCAAGTGATTACACGGCGCAGGTATTCCAAACAAGATGTCGCAATTTCTCTGGTTTTATTTTCGGAGTGACGTTATGTATGGAAAATACCGGGATAGCCTTAGCGGACACGAAAGAGGTTGTAACAGGTGGGAGCAGGAAATACGGACTGTCACTACCAGCATTGCTCTGGGACATCCGCTCTCGCATTTATGATGCTCTGTCTATATTTATTTTATCAATACCATCATGATCATGCACACACAATCAAATCTGCATATACGACAATATTTACGAGCTATTTACGAGCTATGTTTATGAGGTATTTGACCCTCCAGCAAATATCACAAGGCATATTATGCTGCGGTTGAAAAAGTTCCGTTTTCTATGCAGGGAGACCATATTTCCCGGTCCCTGCATTCAAGAAAAGTTTATCTAGAGCTATATATTCCGTGCACTATTTGCGTCTTTGGAGGCACGCCGTTTAAGTGTTTGGCCTGGTTATCCAGCATTTAAATGACTGTAGCAGACACAGTACGCTCTTAAACATGTACTCCTGACTCAGGAATAGAAACACTGCATCGCCTTGGCTTTGGGGCCCCCCTTTTCCGGGTTTGGGGGGATATAACAACTTATAACATTCACCTTGGTTGTATGTGGGAATAAATTATCTTTCCGGTCCAAATTTTGTCCAGTTTTTCTTGAGATTCAAAAAGCTCTAATCTGCTTGTCTAAATAACATATAAGAACTAAAATAGCAGACGTTAGGTCAAGTTTGAAAAAAACATATTCAAACGTACGGAAATGACCGCTATTACTCTGTTGGCAGATGTCAGTCTTTTAATGCAATTAAGATAAACAGTTTTAATAGTTCCTTTGCGCCTGCCCGTTGTAAACGATCTTTGAAACAGTGACAATTGGGTTATATGTTTTATATAGTATTGCTTTGAAGAAAGATAAAGCAATTAAAAAATAGCTATAAATAGGGCTGCTTAGATAATTAATCTAAACATTCTCACTACTGCCGTGATCTGACTTGGGTTTTCTACTCCCAAACTCCACGGCTGTAGGTGATTCGTTTTTTGTTTTTGCTTGGCGGCTTAGGGACTGGTGAGACATTACACATGTCTCAGCAAGAAAAGTCGCCACTCTGGATTCAGTCCCCTGAAGAAACGTCCAGAGTTTGAATTCACGGTTCGAGATTCTCTGTGCCTGTGCCTTATTATACACAGCTAAAACACACAAATTATGCTCATTTATCCTATACCATAGTTATAACCACGCAGGAGTTTACCACGGATAAATGACTTAGTAGACGTAAAAATCAAACTTCATGAAATGAAATAGTTCAATCAATAAAAGATGAATGTATACAAATTGTGAATTATCTGGACTTCATTAAAGGGAATATCCTTTCCATTAAGCATTGTTAATAAAAGCAAAAATTAATAAGTTTAATATTCTGGTGTAATAAGATTTGTGGTGTACATACATTAATGTTGATTATGATGTAAAATGAGATTTGTCGGTCTCTGTCTTACACTCGCATATAAAATTGACATTGTGTATCTATTTCAGACATGGGGTCATTTAGCGTTGGTCAATTCCAATTCCACTCAATTCCATTTGGTCAATTCCCACTTTTTACCATGAGTAGGTACAGCGAGTACCTACTTGGAATATATACTCCGAGTAATTTATATTCGAAGTAGGGTTGTCAAGGAAGAAATGTTTCTGAATTAAAAAGTTAAATGGTTAATTAATTTGTGGATTTAATTATTTTTGCAGGAAATTCCTGTGGCTGCTGATTTTAAATATCCTTAATTCAAATCAGATAGAAAGTCACTAGAATAAGCCTACAAATAAAATGATATAAAGTAGTCGATGACATCAGATCACTTAAAGTTATACTCTAATAAATAGACAACAAATAAATCATTATATTATCATCGTTTTGTTTAGACTCTGGTCGCGTCTGGGATATATCTAACTGACGGGAAATGAATTGATTATATGTTCTATAACCAGGATACGAAACCGTACAACAAAGTCTACAGCGTTGTAAAATACGTGAGAAACCATCATTACTAGATCATGTGTATACTTCTTCAAATCAAGACTATTTTCTAGTTCTGATGTAGTTCGGCAATAGAAATTTATTATCTTTACAACATGAGATAAACTATAAAATTGTATTTAATAATCTAAGACACTATATATATATATATATATATATATATATATATTACTATTTATTACATGTCAGTATATCACTATTATATCTTTATATAGTGTTCGGTGTGGATTTATTTTTAAACTGATTATTCAGGTTTACTTTGCAATGGCATTTAATTTTGTTTAAACAAAGTTAGTTTTCGATGTGGTGTGATGAGGACACGATGTATTAAGCGTGGTATTATGACGACGCTATGTATTAGACAGTAGTATGACGAGGATACGATCTATTTGACAGTGGTATGACGATGACGTGATGTATTAAACGTATATATATATATATATATATATATATATATATATATATATCAGTTTTGAACTGAACACTAACACTATAACAACGAATACCAAATTATTATATACAATTTAAGAAACTATTTATTGCTGATTGTCAGTTTAACTTTTTTCAGGTTTCTTCACCATACGTCATATTGAGAGAACTTGTAACATGTCATAGATGTGGATATTCCTGTCTCCAATCAGATTCGGACAAGTTCTAAAAGTTACTGAAGATGATTTAATTGTAAACAGCCTTAATCACAGTTATTTATCACATTAAGTACAGAGATGATTGTTTAGATAGAAATGTTTATCGTTAACATCCCATAATATCATAATCTAATATACTGAATGTGTTATCAGGTGATGACGTCAGTAATCATTTATAACATTTATGACGATCATTTATAACAAATATATTTATATGTGCGCTGAATGCTGATGGTGACTTTCTGAACACGCGCGCGCGCGCGCACACACACACAGGGCGAGAGCGAGAGAGAGAGAGATAAATACACAGGGAATTCAAACGCACAAACACATAGGCTGTGCCAAACAAGCGACAGCCTGGGAATACTCCCCGAAATACAAGCAAGCAACGCACAAACACTCTCTTGCAGCTTCATGTATGAGCTTTATCTATCTATCTATCTATCTGTCTATCTATCAAATAATCTGAACATTAATCTATTAATTATGTCTGTCGGTTTTTCTATCTATTTCTCTATCGTAATTTAATTGTATAATTTTGTTTATGCCGCCACGTATTAATATATATATATATATATATATATTTATGTATACGTTATTTGATATTGAAATTGGAAATAAATACTACTACTACTACTACTATATATATATATATATATATATATATATATATATATATATATATATATACACACAACATTAAGTCAAATCCGCTTTGACTTAATGCTGGGTTTTTTTACTATACAGACCATGTTATAGCATTAAGTGATTTTGACCTAATGCCTAGCACCTCCGTGTGGTATAATAAGATAGATTTGGGATTAAATACTTTCGTCAGAATTGTTAAATTACTTCTCAAGAACATAATGCTGAATGATTTTATCGGATTTAATGTGTTTTAATTGAATATTTACATGGTATAGATACATGTGGTATATCTCTATGTCGTAAATATTCAAAACCATTTTACATAGTAATCTCTGCGTATTTTGATAATCACCGATTTTCATCAGTGGTTATCGCTAGTCACGTTGGTGTCGATATTGTGTGGTTATTATCCGGAAACTGAGATATACGGGTTTTTTTAGTTTTTTTACATCGCCGTGTTTGAGAATGAATGTCTTGCTTGTACGGAGCAGTACGGAAATATTGAACCGAAATAACCTGAGAGTGGTCACTGCCAGAGAAAAAACTACAAGTGGTTTAAAAGGGAACTGACCTGAACATTGCCCCCGTTTAATTTATATTTCAGTTTCGTCGATTGTTTTCTGCTATTATCGCCCGTTTCAGAGTACCGCACTAACTAATTAGACCGAGTTTGACTTTGACTATAGTATATATTATTACAATCTGTCGTTTACATAACAGTTACACTGACATAGTTTATCCTCACGAACTTTACTAGACCATGTTCCGCGCCATGGGCAGAGTTCGTGAACATGACACTGAGTGCCTGGCGTAGTTTGTGCTCAGTTAGTGAGTTACTGTTGCACACACACATCAACAATGATCAAGATATATTACCCTCATTAGACGGATGCTACTCAAATATATCTTACTGTGTGCAAGGGTAACTCGGGACTTGAACTCTATATGCTTGTATAACAGGGCCCGGAACATGATCTGGCAGTAACCCCCTGTAACACTGCAGTGCACTGACAATCAATATCTGGTTATTATAGCTCGAGGAACACAGTTGATCTCGGCCCACTAATTACTATGTTGATTTTGGCACAAGTTAAATCTAGTAATATAGAAAGGTGATTGCAACCCACTCAAGTCTTAAATTGCATGCTGATAAATCATTATGCGAACAATAAAAAACTGTTAACGTTTTATTAAGCCCACCAAATATCTACCGAATTTGCAAATGACAATAGAAAAACAAGTTATTTTCCGCTGCTGTGATCAAGAAACTGTTAATAGTACTAGTAGTTAAATCAAATCAAAAGCATTTCATTTCACACACAAGAACCAAAATAGTCTAATTTGAGGATTCAAACTATGAGTATGAATTCTCCATATGCTTTGCTGTTATCTTGGATAAATATGGATTTATTTATTTCATTCATCCTTTGTTACCAGACAAAATGCATTAAAACACAAGTACAAACGGTATTTATAATAAAAATTATTTATCAGTACAAATCTCATTGCTAATACATTGATGTAAAATATATATTTAATGATATACACATACAACAGCATGATACATATGAAGATTATAAGAATAAAAACTGGGCCGAGATTGATGGGATGAAATCGTCAAGGGGCAAGATCGCCAGCTTCTACCTCAAGACCTGACAGGCATTCTCACATGACTAATGGCAGGTTGAAGACGATTTGATAATCTCTGCATGTAATAGCCGAAATAGTGTAATATGGAGTAGGTGTAGTGGTGAAAAATATTCTATTTATGCTTGTGAGACTACAATGTTAACATTGAGGATATAAAATTGTGAAAAACTGGCCAACACATCATAAAACAGAGGGACGAACCAGCGCAATGGTAAACAAGTGAACTATATTTTATATATCCCAATTATTGACCACTTCACGATCTACAGTCAATCTCATGGTCAAAACGAGCTCCATGTCAACAGCAGATATAACCGATAATACTGAAATGGCAGAAAATATCACCATTGCTGATGTCATGATATCTCTCATGAGAACTGAGCCAAGTATTAATGCCATGAAGGATGACTTGAGTCAAATTCGATCAGAAATGGAGAAAATGAAAAC